>JAJMAH010000220.1:0-17802 GCA_030564925.1 Geotrichum aggregatum
TCTGCTTCTAGCTCTGCTTCTAGCTCTGCTTCTAGCTCTGCTTCTAGCTCTGCTTCTAGCTCTGCTTCTAGCTCTGCTTCTAGCTCTGCTTCTAGCTCTGCTTCTAGCTTTGCTCCTTCCAATTCTGCTTCTTTAAGCTCAGTAGCTTTCAGTTTTGCCTCTAGCTCTGCTTCTTCTTTGAGCTCTGCTCACTTTGGCTCACCCCATCGCCCACCCATCAGATCTGCTCTTTCTAGCTTTGCTTCTTCCAGCTCTGCTCCTTCTAGCTCTGCTTCTTCCAGCTCTGCTCCTTCTAGTACTGCTTCTTTCAGCTCTATCTCTGCTTCATCTAGTATTGCTCCTTCCAGCTCTGCTTCTTTAAGCTCTGCTCCTTCCAGCTCTGCTTCTCTTAGCTCTGCTTCACTTAGCTCTACTTCACTTAGCTCTGCTTCTAGCTCTGCTTCTAGCTTTGCTCCTTCCAATTCTGCTTTCTCTAGCTCAGTAGCTTTTAGCTCAGCTTCTTCAAGCTCTGCTTCTTCCAGCTCTAGTTCTTCCATCTCTGCTTCTTCTAGCTCAGCTCCTTCCACTGCTGCATCCGGTTCTGTCTCAGCTTCTGCTCATTCTGCTCCCTTCAACTCAGCTTCTTCTAGCCCTGCTGATCCCAGTTTTGCAACTTCTAGCCCTGCTACTTCTCGCTCTTCTTCCAGTTCTGACCCTTCCAGCTCAGTTCCTAGTTCTGCGCCTTTTGACTCTCTTTCCAGTTCTACCTCTAGCTCTACCTCTAGTTCTCCCTCAAATCCTGTTTCTTCTACTTTCAAGTCTGGCCTGGCCTCTTCTACGTCTACCCCCTCGAGCTCTCCCATTGTTTGGAAAAACTCAACAATCATCTCTAGTGTCTCCTCTACGCTGTCTGATGCATCAAGTCTTGTGCCCAGCGTCACGAGTACTGCTTTGCCTTTCCGTACTACCTCTTCTTTAAGCTCGGTTGGATCTTCGTTTGGTGGTTCAGCTCGCTCAACGTCTGCAAGCTCCGCTCAGCTAAGCTTCTCTACTGTTCCAAAATCTTCGAGTGCTTCAGACCCTCTCTCAATACACGGACTTTCGATCTCGATTTCTAGCGCTTCTTCTGGATTTTCTTCTATTTCCAGCTTGTCTCCTTCCAGCTCTCCTATCGTCTCTAAATCATCCACCATTTTCAAATCATCCTCCACACTTGTCGCTTCAGCGACGAGCGCATCTCCTGTTATGGGATCTTCCAACAAAATTCTTCCTTCCACTGTGTCTCAAGCCTCAATTTCAGTTTTAGGATCTTCCACTGTTACTGGAGCTTCCACTATAACTTCAAGCTCATCTCCTGCTATGGAATTCTCTACCGTTTTAGGTTCTTCCTCAACACCTAGATCTTCATCTTTTAGCACGTCTTTTGTTTCTGGATTTACTATAGTTACTGGCTCTGTAGCTTTCAGTTCTGCTATTGTATCCCAATCCTCTCCTGCATTTGTCTTTTCCACCGGTGTTGAATATTATTCAGAGTCCAAATCTTCAGCTGCCGGATTTGCTGCAATTTCTGGATCTTCAGTGTTTGATCATGGCTTATCCAGAACCCACACCCTCATCAGTTCATCTGGAACCAATACTCTCTCAGGCCCTTCTGGAACTCATACTCTCTCTGGCTCATCCGGTGTTTATGAGTCTTCCAGCTCCACATATACTGTTGTATTACCCACTATCACAGTAACTGTCACTAACACGTACCCTTGCGTTACAAGTGGCACTACCTCTTTTACAACTATCACCAAAACGATTGTTACATGCCCTGAAACTCAGACAAAAACCCAGGTTGTTACCCAAACTCCTACATACACAGTAACTTTGACTGAGTCTATTCCTTATGTTAATCAGGGCTCTACTTCTTACAATTCAGTGATCAGGACCGTTGTCACTTGCCCCGAAAGCAAGCCTACTGCCACAGTTATTCCTGGTACTAAGACATTTACCCACACACTGTCCAAGCCTTCAACAGTTGTATCTGAAGGCGCCACAATTTACACACATGAGGTTGCCACCGTCACTACCTGTCCAGCTTCTACTGTAACTTTCGCGCATTCCCAAGCTCCTTCTGGTTCCGTATACCTCACTATTACTCATGAATATACAGCTCCTGTTGTTGTTGGCACTGTCACCGAATATGCTACTGGAATCACCACCATTACAACTTGTGTCCCTTCCCAAACAGTTGCAGCAACTTCGAGTGATGAGGAGGTTTCCACTTATACCATTACTTACACTAACTCCCTTCCTCTTGTTGTTAAAAGCTCTACTGTCTCTTACTCCCAAGCTATTGAGACTACTACGGTAGTATGCACTCCCACAAAGCTCAATAGCATTTCTTCCAAAGCTACGGGCACACAAACCGTTGTCCGTTCTGAGGCGCCATCGTTTACTCCCGTTGTCGTAATTGGCCAGTCAACGAGAATTTCTTCAAATTCTTCATCCGGCTCTTATTCTGGCACTGGGGCGTCTGGGATCTTACCTCAGAGCAACGGTGCTTCTAACAAAGAGGTCTCCAGTATTCTCATAGCTGGTTTCCTGATCGTTATTTTGTTTGCTTAAACTTTGCATGTATATATGTATATTTTTTTTCAGTTATTATCCCCTGGTGACTTTGCTTCACCTCAAAAGTTTTTAGACATTTTAATGCAATATTTATTTCTTACTATCATACTTTTCTGCAACATGTGCTGACTCTGATGTTGTTAATATTCTGTACATCCTACAACCGTTGAAAGTATGCAATTGCTTGATATTACACATGCCAAAACGGCTTTCTGTACATGGATAATTCTTTGTTTCTTGTTACTTGTTCATAATGTTTTATTGGCTATTACATTCAACGTTCTTAACGTTTTCTCGGTATGAGGGTCAAACTTATCCGTTCCTTGGTGAATAGTCTACTGACTTTACTCTACCCATATAGTGCTGAAGCTGGGGCATCATGAGATCTTGCATTCTGTAGGAAAAGACAAGCAGTCATAAGTCCGCACTGATATCTGCTTGTGGCTATGAAAACCGCAAATCTAATAGATAGTTATTACTTGCAAAGACCACTTCATTTACTATTGCATCTTAGGTCCTCAGCTTCTTCTCTTTGCGGATGAAAGATACGGGCTAAATCTACTCCTACCTTCGTATATACACGGCTTAATGTAGTCTAAATTTGTGGAAAAATGGTAAGCAGAGCACGAAACTGCTTTGAGTCCGCACTAATACCTTGTAATGGCTTTGGGATCCGTGAACATCTTCAATATTTGTACTTGCTTATACCAATTTGTTTGCTATTACATTCAGCGTCCTTGATTTCTTTTTCAGAAAAAGAAAAATAGCATGTGGGCATACACATTTCTTTTTTTTTACGTAAATGCAGCGTGGGGCGGTGGTGCTTGGTAGAGCCCGATATTTTAGAGAAGAAAAACAAACTGAAAAAGAGCTGTTTTGAGTCCGCACCAGTACCTTCTTCTAGCTCTGAGATCCGTGAAACAAGATTCAAGGTACCGAATGTTTATTACTAGATATCGATAGAGTGTAGACGCGAGGTATAGAACATTCCCGTATTGGGAATGTTCTATACCTCGAGGAAAAAGATAAAACAATAGCAATTATGCATAGAAGATGGGCGGTATATTTGTTCTATGGCTTCATCCACAAGTGGTATAACTTGGAACTTATTTATACGTTGCCTGATAACGACCACGAAAATGGGCTTAACCTGAACCCTGCTCTGAGTTTATTTTTCTAAAGATCTTTTTCTTGTCTGTCTTTCTCACGCATATTTTTTTATGGCATTCCTTTTATGGTCTGTTGGTCATGGCATTTTGAGCTATGGCCTTCTGTACGTAGTCGATCCCTGTGATGTGCTAACAAACACCTGCCGTCAATTCATAATGTTGCAATTCGCAAAGTGAGTGTGTACTGATGTAGTCACTATTGTATGATGTACACAAGCTGGGTCTCACCAGCTGATTGCTAACATGGCATGCACTTAATGTGCGGAACTTTTTGGGCGTCAATGGCCGGATTTAGTCGGATTTATTAGATAAACAACGATTTGAGGTCGTTCCTCTGGCTTATGAATTTGGCTATGATGAAATCTAGCAATAAAGAGGGCGTTGATTCAGTAATAATAATACGCAACTCACACCAATAAAGAGAGATCTTGAGTGGTGGTTATTCTTTCCTAATTAAATTCAAGATACCGTTTCTAACTGTAACTGCGGCTAGCTGAGATAAAGCTCTGAGCTGGTTAGATAATAAATAGACTACTAAAATTAGACTAGTCTATGCTGGACATATAAATTAACGGATGCCAACAACAGTTTCTGGTGCAAATAAGCTTCAAGGATAGTAGCATTTCAAAGCAAAAGCTGTATCTGACTTTGTAGTAATCATTGTTGAGTCTATATTAATCTAAACAGAGCGAAGCAAAAGCTCGAGAAGACTAACGGTTTTCAAAGAGACGCGCTTCAACAAGAAAGGAATAGTTATGTGTAGCAAGTTGTCTTCTACTGTTTCTCTGCTTTTCTTTGCTTGACGCTGCTTATCCGGAAGAGGATCGGAGCACATTTCTTCTATAGATTCATGTACAACAGTTACAGTTGTTTATTTTCAAATCTCTAAAAAGTTCTTACATATATACACACACTCACTATAAGCCACAGAAATTTTCGAGATTAACGGCTCTCTATATTCCGATGGGATTAGCTGGCTGATGTCTATCACAGACTTCATTTCAACGAGACATGCACCATTCTGATGCTGAGCCTATTAAGATTTTCCTCTTCCGGCTGTCTATAAACGTTTGAGATGCACTTGCTTCAAAACTTACTTGAAGTAACCAAGTGCTCAGCTCTGTTCTTAAAGACCTCTTCTTTCAAGAAGTATTTCTTTCTCAAGTAACAACTATAGTCAACTGCGTCAAATCAACAACAATGTTGACTTTTAACTCAAGCTTTAAGCCCGTCTGCTCATATTTCAATTTTTCCTGGATTTAACAAACTCACGTCCAACGTCCAATTAGGTACACATAGAAATGAATTAGGAGAATATATAAAAAAACATCACAAAAGAAAACAGAAAAACGTACCAATAACAAGCGTCCATATCAAGCCTTACTCGAAACATTTTCAGATGAAATTGCCTTAGAGTCAGGCACTGTTTGACCGTAGTAAGAAGGCATCTCGGCTTCTTCATCGTAAGCACCACCAACTTCGTGAATTTCAACCATATCCATGCCAGCAGCCTCCTCCTCATCAGTGACACGCAATTTAAGGCCAGGGATATAGTTCACAAGGAAGCAGATGGCGTAAGTAAAGGTGAAGGACCACGCAGCAATAGAGATGGCTCCAGCAATTTGAAGACCGAGCTGTCTGTAATTGTGAGCAACCCAGCCACCATCTATAACTGTAACGCCATCAAGCCCTGCAACGTTAGGAGATGCGAAAAATCCAAGAAGAACAGCACCGACGATACCACCCACACCGTGCAGGTTAAACGCTTCAATAGTGTCATCAATGTTGAGGTAGTGGGTGAGCTTGCTCGATAGTCGACAAACGGCTGCAGTGATTGCTGCCGAAATAAAAGCTGCCCAAGGAGCAATGTATGCGCAAGAAGGAGTAATGCAGACAAGGCCAGCAATGACACCTTCACATGCACCGCAGATTGAGAAACGGCCAGTCATGGCTTTGTCCATCATCACCCAAGTGAAGCATCCAGCACAAGCGGCAATGTGGGTGTTGGCAACAATATATGCGGTACGCAAATTGACAGCAAGACCCGTTCCCGAATTAAAAGCAAACCAACCAAACCAGATGAAAGTGGCACCAATGACAACGAGTACAGGATCCTTGGGGCGATATTTGACGACACCCTTTTTAGGACTACCTGCGCGCTTTCCCATGTATAAAGAGTAGGCAAGTGACGCCATTCCGGACGAAATATGAACAGGACCGCCACCAGCAAAATCAAGTGCTCCCAGAGTCAACAGCCAACCGTTAGCAGTCCAGACCCAATAAGCCTGTGGGCAGTATACAACGCAAGTCCAAATGAATCCAATAACTAACGAAGGCATAAGTCGACCACGCTCGGCAATAGCACCTACAAAAATCTGGACTGTGCAAACCGGGAAAAAGGCGGAAAAGCAAAAGTAAAGCATTTCAGGAATTGTGCCAGTACCGCCAAACATGCGACCGTTGAAGTTCTGAAGGGCGCCAAGACGAAAGTTACCGAGAATTTTACTGCCAGTAGAGGAGACCGCGAGGGAGTATCCCAATAGATACCACTGAAGAGAAACCACAGCCGTTATGATGTAAGACTGGAATAGGATGCTGACGATGTTTTTTCGACGAAGCATGCCTCCATAAAACATTCCGATACCAGGGGTAATGATGAAGACGCAAGAAGTACAGATCAATACAAAGCATGAGTCGACATAGTTCATCTGGGCCATGTCTTCCTCCAGAGTTCGCGTAACAAGAGAAGCCATGATGCTCGTCGTTTCCCAATGGAATTGATGAATTCAGAGTGTTTTGCTTTCAAACTGGAGAATAGAACGGACAAGCACGTTTCATTTTATATTTTTCTGATTGTGGCCCAAACATAGATCTTGATAGGCACAATTTAGACAGAGACACAAATAGGCAATTCCGTATGGAGGCGAGTACTGACATGTATGACAGAAGAGGTAGTTTTTCATGATGTACCAGTTAATACATGCCGCTATAGCTAAGAGTTTGTGGTAGATAAGGCGGAGATATAGAGTTTTACTATAATCTATAATTTGATGTTTTTTTGATATTACCATGTTGATTTTTTTCTTGAAGACGCGGAGAGACATTGCTCAGCGCTTGATGCTTCACAAAGCCATTGAGGCTGGTCTTAAGCGCTGGGCCATGGCCCCCTAGATACTCAATCACGTAGGCCTCAGTAAAAGCCCACAGGCAAGAAACAAGAAAGGACCCTGTTTCGTCTGGATGCAGTCGATGCCACTAATTGTGACTTTAGAGGTAACTTTCAGTTAAAGTGCACTTTTAAGTTTTATGCGACGGTGACAGCTGCAGTCGCGCTATACCGTAGACCATAATCCAGCTACATTCACCGAGACTACGCCAGCGCCAAGATCTCACAGATAGCGATTACAATCGCTTGGCTAAAGAAAAGAAAGGGAAGTAAACAGCGAATTTTCACTTTGTGGAAACACCATCTAACGCTACTACGGCCACTGGGAAATTCTACCACGGTTCCAGGTAGCCTAGCCCAGTGACAGAGCCCACCCCTAAGCTGTTGTTTCTTGCGTTTCCCTGTACATGTCGCGAGTGCATCGCGTAAGAGCAATAAGCGAGGGAAAGTATGCCTTGTTTGAGTATCAGTGTGCGCTGTATGCAGGTAATCCTTATCGTACTGCGGCCCCTACCCACGTCTTTCTTGGCGTGCATATGATTGGCTGGATACTTGACGCTCAAAGCGTTCAAACTGCAGTACACAACTGCGTACAAGAGCGTTCCCATCGGCGGCTATTTAGCGAAGCTACGGCATGTTCCACGATCTAATCAATCTGTAGGCAAATGCCGTTGTATGTTGCTCTCCGTCCAGCCTGAGAGGATGAGCGCAAGCACAGGCACAGACACAAACGGTCGTGTTGGAACCGCCCCCGTTGTTACAACGCACCCTGAACTCAATTGCTACACGGAACGTTTCTCTTCGAAACGTTAACTCTGTTCATGCCTTTGGCGCCCTTGAGCGTGTTCCGCATCGTGGTTAAGCACACATCATCTTGCAGGGCATTTCTTGGTAGTACTAGCTAGCGTTTTGTCCTTAGGCCGCGAAAACGTTTGCCCTCGCAAGGCTGGCAAGCCATCTTAGATCTAAAATCATCTAAAATCAACCGCGCTCTTTGTTGAGATCTGTTATTGGTTCTAGGGCCTCAAGAATCTTGAACTTATTTCTCCTACACTTTTTGATCAATTGAACAAGTACAGAGCTATTTCTTGATTTTCACTCTTTTTCTTTTGGTATCGTTGGCAAAAGGCTTGGATGGAAATTCGGAATCTACTAATCAGTAATGCCGTCAGCGCCGGTATCTGACTATTATTATCGTGACAGAAACGTCTTTACCGGTCTTATAACTATAGTCTACGCTGAGTGGATGATAACAAAGTAATGACAGCAAGCTGACGAAGAGCTGAAGTCGAATCCAAAACCAGACATAGCATTAATCTGGAGTATTGACAGCAAGCTCGGGCCAAGAAATATGCGAATGAATGACAGCAAGGTCGAAATCAATATCGATAACCGATAGCGAATTGTTGTAACGTTCGTCTATTCTACTATGATTCTACTATGTGTGATAATGGCTATTGGCAGTAAAACATAGTCACTACGGGAGGTTAGCGCTATAGGCTATAATTACGGAGAGGAGAGAAAAAGTGGAGTATGCCAAGCAACACATTATAACTGGTCAAAGATTTGAAATTCTGTTAAAAAAAAGTATATGAGAATGTACGTACGTCAGTGATATTAGTATCACTGGTGTGCATTTTCCTTATCCTGCCTGTTGCGACGAAGCTCTTTTTCTCGCACCACGGCTTCCTTTCTCTCTCGCGCACCTCGGCGAAAGACCTCTTCGCCAAAGGCTTCAATCTGTTCAAAAGATACCTTTTTAGACCATTCGTCTTGGAAGTTCTCTTCCATTACCCTTCTTGTGAAATTGTCATCCGAAAGATGGTCATACCTTGATAAGCCGTTGCGCATGCTTTCTTTCGCAGTATATAACGAGAGACAACTAGCAGAAACAAACGCCGTGGATACCAGTTCATTGTGTTTCAGTTGCACAGGGAAATAGGTACCGAAAAGCCAAATCCAACTATCATACAGAAGATCCTGTAGCCAGGAGAAATGCTTGACCGACCCTTTGTCGCCTAGTCTAAGCGCCTTGAGTTTGCCGTAAATGGCTTGCTCGTGCTCTTTGAATGACTGGGGATAAACGTCTGGAGAATTCCAAGGGACCAAACAAAAAGAGATCGACTCTTTGACCTTGTCAAACACTTTTTCAGTGCGAAAGTCTTTGCTTTCACCCAATTTGTTGGAGGTAACATTGAGATCATGCATGAGGTCGCCATTGTCGACGGTAGGGATGTTGAAACGGAAATTTGAGAATTTATCTGGAGACCCGTGCTGTTCGGAAAAGTCGTAAATGCTGTACATGAATGCAATGGCTTTGCCAATTGCCACTTGAATAATGGTCTCATTGTACTCATAAAGTTCGAGAAGACGAGGCAAAATATCCTCAATGGCTTCATTCACATTGCGAGAATAAAATACCAACAAGCCAATTCCAGATATCGCAGCTTCCTTAACTTCTCCAGCGCCATTATGCTCTAGCAAGTTAACAAGAAGAGTGAGATCAGATTCAACTTCTTCTTCAAATTCATCAGTGTCGACCCACAAAAAAAAGTGCAGGCATATGAATGCATTGATGGCTGTGATAAGTGACACAGAGGTATAATCTCCATGAAATTTAATAATGGCTCTTAATTTAGGAAGGACTTCAGCGGCGAAATAAGTTGCGTATTGGTTTCGGTCCGTCAGCAACGAAAGTACCAAGGACCTTGTCGACTCGTCAAAAATTGATTGGTATTTGCCACTGTTTTCGACTGGAAACGCTTGATCAGCAAGTAGGCTGATATGTTTTTTAGAGACGCCCAGGGACTTGACGTCTTGGAACTTGGACAGCTGGATTGAAATATGCTTGAGAGCTTCTTGTCTAAAGGGCTTGCTCTGGGAGTCAGACGCTGACTCCAGCATCTGGAACGATAATAAATATTTGGCAATTTCCAGTTCCTGCTTGGCGGAGGCAATGTTCACCTTTACCAATTCAATCGTGGCACTGTCGCCCATCTCATAGGCGCTTGCCAGTTTGTCCTTGAATTCCTTTAAGCGTAGCTCAGCGAGAGCAACAATGTTGTATTCCTCGCCGCGAGCCTCTGGATTGAATATATTACCAGCCCCAAGCTTTTGATGGCTTTGAACTGGTCGTGAGTTGAGCATGCTTTTATTAACCATGATAGAAGATTAAGTCGTGATTGTTTGTGTAGAGATAGATAACTAACAGACCAATGCCCTGATATATATAGGCAAAACATTACTACGCGATAGAAGAGCATAGCATACAGGCCTGTCTCCAGCTCAAAATCACAGAGTGCCTAATGCCACTGGTTCTGAATCACCGTGAATGCCTGAAGCCACCTCTTGTATAAATGTCGAGTCACCACCACTCACAATGTTATCATCATTATAACTCTACCTTAAAGCATGACACGTTTCACGTGCATTTTCCTTTTGCACTTGTGGCTGGCCATAACCCATTACCAACGGGCATAGCATGCTTCACGCTGGCCATCATAATAGTCAGCTGCTCTACTTGTCCTCTGGGCCGTCATTGTACCAAGGGCTCAACGGTCAACGCCCGATGCTCACAGTATAAGATGTCAAAAGGTAAGGGTCTCCGGTGTTTGTTGTTGCTTACCAAGCATCGCGTATTTGCTTATGTTTTGAAGTTTGGTCCTCATCTTTCCTCTTTCTCGTAAAAGCCTTATCCCCAGATTGTTCGACTTGATTCTCCGATCGCTTTCATATCGAGATTATTCAGAAATTCATTTCCAACACGATTTGCCTTTTTTGCCTTTTTTGCCTTTTTTGCCTCTTTAATCTGTCACTTTTTTTTTTGCAAACCTCAGCAGCTTTACATCACAATGCGTCTCAAGTTGAGGTTCCCAGAAACAACAGAGATCCTGACTCTCACCGGTGCCGACGATACTGACGCGACTGTCTCCCTACAACAACTGCTAGACGCCCTGTCGAAGGACGGAACGGGTAAAGGGCCGTTCTCCATAAGGGCCGGTTTCCCGCCAAAACCTATATCTTTAGAAGACCCTAGTGTAACTCTCAAGAGCTTGGGCATCTCAAACGGAGAATCCCTCGTAGTCGCTGTGGCCACGAGCACATCTTCACAGCCCACGCAGCCTGTGCCGGCATCTCATTCCAACAACACAGGACGGCCTACACCTCTCAAATCATTTCCGAACTCGACCACAGGTAGTTCATTCGCAAAATCGACAGTACCCAAGGTTACTAAGCCTGGTAAGCCCACGGCCAAGACGTTCAAATCTGCACCACCCGTATCCGCCACCACACGCGCGTCGCCCAAGCCCGTCTCACCAAAAGTCTCCGACGACCTTGTCCAAGTCAAATGCTCGAGTTATGGATACTTGCGGCTTCGCGTAATGGAAGATGACAACTCGTGCCTTTTTCGTGCTGTAGGTTACACAATTCTTAAAAACCTCGATAGCATGTTTTCGCTGCGTGATGTGGTTCGTGAAGCTATCCTCAACAACCCAGACGATTATTCTGAAGCCATATTAGACAAACCTCGGGATGTATACATGAGCTGGATTATGCAGGAAAACAGTTGGGGCGGGGCCATTGAACTGGATATTTTGGCAAAAAACTTCAATGTTACTATTTGCTCGCTAGATGTGGCATCTTTAAGAACAGATATGTTCAACCCTGGACAAGACCGATTTGTTTGCGTGGTCTACTCGGGTATTCATTATGACGCCGTAGCTCTGGTACCGTCTGACTTTGATTCTGGCAGACCAGAGGACGACCTCACTATATTTGAGGGCGACATGAAGGGCATGCAGGTGCTGGAATCGTTGACTGAGCTAGGGAAGGTACTTAAAGATCGGAAATACTACACTGACACTGCAAAGTTCACACTCAAGTGTAATGTCTGTGGCACTTCCTTGTCTGGTGAGAAGGAAGCAAGCAAGCATGCCCTTGCAACGGGCCACACGGACTTTGGTGAATACTAGGAAAACATTAATGCACTAGATACTACAACTGCTATTTCATAAAAAAACTTTTTGCCCTCCTTGCAATGAATACTTTTTTTCTCTTTTCTCTCTTTCTTCGGCTTACCACTAATTCTCCTCGATGTTCATGCTATCCACATCTGAAGCACTCTCAGCTTCGGCGTTGGTGGTGTCGACAGTGTTGGTCTTGACAGTGGCAAGTGCTTCGACTTCGAGTTCTTTCTTAGGCGGCTTGGCCAAAACCTGTTTGACATTTTCACCACTACTGAGTTTTGCACGCTCCTCTTTCATTCTTGTGTACTTTTCCACATCATGGCCTGCTGCAGCATTTGCCTCTTCAGGTGTGTATGGCCCTTCTTTAAGCAGCTTCACTCGTCGTTTGTGCACCTTTCCTTTCTGATGATGTGATCTTGCTGACGGGGTCTCAAAGTACTTTGCGCAGGGAATGCAGTAGAACTGGCCTAGGCCGGGCTTGGTTTCATCGTATGGTTGGGTTTCTAGCGATTCGATAGAGTCTTTTGAGCTCATATCGGTGTAGAGGATCTGGTCGAGATCACTGAAAATAAGTTAGCAGATGGACTAGTGACGGCCGCAACTTGGCCATGTAATGACGGAGAAAAGAACTTACCGAGTGTACCTCTTTGTTTTGTATTTCAGCACTGAGAAGCGGCCCATTTTTGTGACTTTTGTGTAATTTTTCTTAGTTTTGCTTGGTTTTAAAGAAGGGGAGAACCGAAGTGTGTGCTTGTATTAAAGTATCAAAAATATAAAAATTTTTCTTGTCCCAAACGGAAGTTGGGAGTTTCGAGTACCCTAAGCCTGTTTCCTGCCGCGCGCACCGGTCGGGTCACCACCATCGCGGGTCTTCGCCGGGTTTTCATCATCAGTGACTTCTTTGAAAGAGAACTGAGGTATGTTGATATTGAGACAATGAACAGCGTTCAGACAGGTTATTATCGAGAGCATATGGCTTTGTACAAGCAAAAGGTGAGCTTATCAGTGTAGCGGTTGTATCCTACCTCTGAAAGCCACTGCAAATGTCCTCTTACTCGACGTTTGTCTACTATGTTCTTATCATGAGATCGCATGTGTTCAGGCCCTTTCAGAAACTTTTCAGAGTCTCAGAAAGTATTTTTAAGTTGAAATCTGCATTTTTGAGTGATTCATTGTGAGCTTCCAAAGCGAAACTCAAATAAAAGGCTATTTCGGTCTTGAGTACATAACACAAGCTGAGATTTGAATCAAACGCTTTGAATATGCCTCGAGAACCCTTGAAAACCCTTTCGAAGGAGGTTCAAAGGTTGACAAAAGGCCCAAAGAAGGTTGCGAACGTAGAAGTCTACGTTATAATTATAGCAGTTTGATAATAAGTCTGGTGGCCAAAGCCAAAATTAGATTTTTATTTCTTCATTTTTCTCATTTTCGCATTTTCATTTCTTTCTTTCTTCTTTTTCAGCTTTTCTTCTGACTCCATCTCATACGTATACCTTCAATTTCTACTACCCTACCAGTCTGTAGCTACTCATCTACTTACCAATGGGCATCTTCACCAAAGGCAAAAAGCACACTACGCCTAGCTCGCCATCGACAATCTCTTATAAGTCGGGAAAGAGCGCCAGTGGTCCAGACTCACCTGGATCTCCTCTACACCATAACCACCCTGAACTACGGGCAACAGATACATACGCAAGCTCTTCAGATGAACCAGGTGCAAAGCAAAACTTTGTTCTGCCAGACGTGAAGCGAGCTTCGGGGTTTTTTGACCTCAATTTGGCGTCTGAATCGCCCGTGTCTGATATATTTCACAATCCTCCACCGCCGGCTCTTCCCTTGACTCATAACCCGGACTCGAGCCCTTCGTACCTTGCACAGGCCGCGATGAAAAGTCAAAGCCATGAAAACGACTCGCGAAACATTGCTACGTCTTTCTACAAGTCTGTTCCGCAAATGCCAAATAGCCGCAGAGTCAGCCAAAACGAGCCCAATCACCCAGCTCTACTGCTGAAGCCCCCAATGCTTTCTAGTCACAATCGCAACAACTCAGAGGAAAATAGCAGTGCTTTCGACGGGTTTGACGGTGTCTTTGTCGCCAATTCGCCTACCATTGCGTCTCCTTCGCTTGCCGACGATGCACAGTTTAGCGAACAGGGAAATTCAAAACAACCTGTGTCAACCCTTGCCCACAGGCCAAATCACAAAATTGCCAACGACATCAAGGAAGACTTTGAATTTTCTCCTTTGAGTACAAGCAGAATGGAGTCTTCTCGCTCAGTTCCAGTACCTGAGCCTTCTCATGGACTGAGCGTTTCTACGTCGTCTGGAGCATCTGTCTCTTATGAGCCTGAAGTCTCGTCACCGGCATCTTCCAATTATTCCGCGTCCAATACCATACAAGAGTCTCCAGTAGAAGGGTCCTCTGTTCCGTTCTCCTTTCAGAAAATGGCTCCTAATCAGATTGAACCCAGAAAAGTCCCTTTTCCTTCTCGTAATATTCCACCCCCAATCCATGTTCAGCATAATTTGGAACCCAATAGATCACCCCTGGGCTCTCCGTCTGCCGCAGCTGCCGCCATGGCTTCTGCATCTCTCAAGTCTCAGCTGAAAATTGGCACCGTTAGGGTTGTTGAATCACAGCAGGCCAATGTAGAGTTGGCTAACAGCACTTTCTATGCAGGCGAAGAGGGATTCAGCAGAGATCACAACTCCGCAGAGAGCAGCCAGCTCAACTCAGACGATGAAAGCGAAAACGTACAAAGTTACACTGCAAACCACCCATCTGTTGCCCCTCCAAGTTTGGCCCAAATCACCCGTGTAAACTCCGGAAGCGATTCGTCGTATGTGAATGTAGGCGGTCTTAGTACAGATGTTGAGAGTGTTTCTTCTGGTGCTGTCATTGAACACACGTCGTCCAATGTCCCGACCCCTACTGAGCTTTCTCACTCTAGTGCTCCACACCCTTACCGCGTGGCATATGACTTTGACGAAGATACTGATTTAAAAGGCCTAGAGCCCTCTGAGATTTCGAATCGCAATAGCACGCTTGATCCCAAACAGAATGATCCTGGGTTTGAGCATCAGCGTTACAACTCAGAAACAAGCCGCTATAGCACTGCAAGCACCTTCAAGTCTGAACTCGATGACTTTGACGACCTTAGGCTGTATCATCCTCAACCCCATCGCCCTAATTCAATGTCAGCCTCCAAGGGAAACTCCAAATTGCGCGCTTCTGTTATTTCTACAGCTAGTAGCGACATTCTTGATTCTTCCGGAGGCATACCTAATGTTGACATTTTATCAATCACAGAAGATTCTTCGATCACCCACGGCTTCAAGGAAGAAAGTGAGCAAGAACATATCAATGATCAAAACCGTAAGCAAGCCCTTGAAGAGACGCAGGCCCAACTATTGGAAGGCAGCACAAATCCTTACGGGCAGTCTGCGGCGCTTCGGGGCGAACCAAGCCAGGGCAGAGCTCTCTCATCCTACATGCCGCAGCAAACTTTCCGTCATTCTCAAATGCCCGGCCTGCAAGAGAACAATGGAGTGTACTATCCAGCGCCTATTCCAGTGGAGCTACGGCTACCTCCTTTGCTTTCTAAAAAAAACCAGATGAGAGCTAAGAAAGGCAGACCTATGTCGCGTCGCCCTGGCAGTTTCATGCGGCCTGGCAGCATGGCGTTCCCGCCACCTCCAGTATGGAATGTGGAAACTGGCGTAACCCCCAGCGATCGGCGCTCAATGATGTCGCGCAGGCTCAGTAACGCGTCTACGCTGAATGCTTTTGCTCAACGCAAAAGTGGTGAGTTCAACGACAATGCTGAATATGACGAGAGAAAGAGCGGGGATTTTCATGAGAGGAAAAGTGGCGAGTTTGATCATGAAAGTGAGAGGTCTGATCCAATTGATCGTGCGACGCCCGACACTAATAGCGTCATGTCGCAGGAGAATGAAGGAAACTTTGACGCAACATCTGACGGTATGCGAAACTCTGTTGTCAGCAGAAAAGGCAAGGGCGTGTCAGGACTTCCGCTAGATGAGGACGAATCGGGGGTACGCAATTCCACTATATCTGTCATATCTGGAGAGGGCAAAATTGGGCAGTTACGGGACGAAAGCTGGGGTGAGCCTTATTCTCAAGTTACTCTTGGTGACATTTATGCAAACGGAGAAGAGTTCGACGACTATAGTGAAGATGATGGGTTCCAGAGTGACCGAGCGACGATTCAGAGCGATGAAGAGTACCAGGAAGACATTCTTGTTGACGAAGAGGAGACCAAGAAACTGAAAGCGGAGGCGGCGGCTGAAGACATGGGGATGCTCAAGAATGGAAACATTGACGACTTTGCATTTACATCATTCGATCCCAATAGTGCTGTTACAGATCGCGGATTGCTGGCCAACAGTATTTCTTACAGCAGCAACATGGTTCCTGCAGTTGGAGTGCAGCCTCTTTCATTGATTGAGGAGTTGGAGATGCGCAAGGCAGGACGTAAAGCTAGGCTGCAGCGTACGTATTATGATTCTAACACTGGTAACGCAATTGCGACTGAAACTTTTGGAAGAAACGCGCCATCTGCAGACCAGCTTTTGCGCGAACCCAACTCTGGGCACCCATTGGATTCTCGGCACTCGAAGTCGCTGCTTGAGCTTCAGAACATTGCCAATCAAGATTATGAAGATCAGAAGAACTTTAGACACGGTATCCATGCTGCAGTGGAGTCCGACCGCATGTCTCGCATGGGCTTTTCGTCCACCAACCTCTTATCTCCGAACATGGCTCAGCAGCAGGCCATAATCGAAGAAGGAGATCCCAACGAGTCGCTAGGTGCGCGCCGTGCTCGATTGAAGAAGATGCGCGCGGAACAAGCTGCAGCCGCTGAGACGGAGGCCCAGGACCAGAACGAGACGTTGGCGCAAAGAAGGGCGAGGCTGAAGAAGGAAAAGCAGCTTTTGAAGCAGCAAAAAGAACAACTGGCGCTGGGACCTGTCAGTGTTGCTTCGGATGTGCAATCTTTCACGTCTCAGATGTCTGCCATTGCGACATGAGTTGCTCGTGTTGTAATTGTAAAGTAAAGCAGAAATAGTCATGGAAACAAATTAAGTATTAAGCATTTTGGAAAAGTAAAATAACAAATAAGGCATTGAACAAAGAAAAGTATGCTTTCAAGGATCAAACGGTTGTGATGATAAAATCTGGGCACTGTAGACCAAGTCAATTGATGGCTCTAGTGTAGACCAAAAATGTCTCTCAAGAAAAGTGCCTTTAGCAAGAGCTTTTTTTTTTGTTTTACAGTATATTATAAACTATGGACTACGTATTTGCTATAAAATGGGAGACTAACGAGTGTATCCGTATCCGCGTATGTCGCGTTTTGTGATGAACCCTTGGGTTGCTTTTGAATGCTCTAATGTCTCACATCTTCAATCTCAATTTTTGGCTCCAAAAGTAGTGACAGAGTTGTTTTATTGTACCTTACAGACCTTACGGTACTGGTGGACTAGAGCTTTGTGTAGTTCACAAGGTCGCGTGTATTGCTAAAGCCTAGTAGTGGTCCGAAGCTGCCAAGTACATGTATCTATCTCTTCTCAAAAAAAAAATCATCAATGTTATCTATTTTATTTATTTCGGCTTTTTTCACTCATCTAATCTTTTCAATCTTTTCAATCTTTTCAATCTTTTCAATCGTTTCAATCTTTTCAATCTATTTCATCTATTTCATCTATTTCATCTATTTCATCTATTTCATCTATTTCATCTATTTCATCTATTTCATCTATTTCATCTATTTCATCTATTTCATCTATTTCATCTATTTCATCTATTTCATCTATTTCATCTATTTCATCTATTTCATCTATTTCATCTATTTCATCTATTTCATCTATTTCATCTATTTCA
>JAJMAH010000221.1:0-17649 GCA_030564925.1 Geotrichum aggregatum
CTTTAGAGCCGTGCAATTACACGAAGCACCGAAGCGCGACGAGCTCCGTCAACGGCAACTCAAATTACAGCGGTGGTATGAAAACGAAGAAATTTGTTTACTATGGAGGAACCCTGATGTGATTTTTTGAGATCGTCTCTTACACTACCAGATCAAAGTTGTACGACCTGCGACTACTTGCAAGCGATTTTGGCAAGTAGTACCTTTCTTTTTCAACTCTTTTCGCAGAGATCGCATGAAAAACTTTTGCACATTATGTGACGACCGCAAAGATATCACCAAAATTCCAAAACGAGTTTATACAGCTGCGCTTGTTTTCATTCGACACTAGACAATGCCGAACGGCTGCTTTCGTTGTTTTCGCAAGTCTCAGTTGCTTTGTTGGCGCCAGATATGCTCTTGAAAATGGTCTCAAGATTTTCTTATTTTCAGGCGCAAATAACTCGTCAATGACACATTCTAAAGACCTGCAATCACACGAAAAGTTGCAGCGCGTCAAGGTTTTTCATTGGTATCTAGAATCATAGCGGTGGCATGTAAACGAAGAAAGTTGTCTGCTGTGGTTCAATACTAATTTGCTTTACATTATATGGAAGCGGAAAGAGTCATCTTAACAAATTGAGCTGGTTTATATTGTATAAAGCAAGTTTCCATGAATTATACACAGTCATGTAGTCATCCGTCCCCATTAGGTGCTGCCATAAAACTAGACGCATAATATATAAGAGGCCGGATACCGCATGCTGGGCATTTTCAAGATCCATATGAGCATAATGGACACCAAAAATTGTATATAGCATTGGGGCATGCGCCTTGGCAGTCTGAAGAATCATACAAGCCCACATTTGGTGCATTGATATCAAAGTATCGCTGAATAGTGTGCCCTCATATTCCCAGAGCTTGAGTATGCTGTAGAAAACGTCCCGAAGTATAACATCGCAGCTTTCGTTGGGAAGTTTGTGAAGTCTTTCTCCAAATTAGTAGGCTAGAACGTTGCGAGAGTAGACAAGGGAATGAAGATATTTGTACTCCGTTTCCAACACGGGAAGGTGCTGTTGCTGCTTCCAAGCAAACTGCGATACTTCTCCCACGGCAAGAGCAGCTTTTACCCCAAGAGGTGATTCTCCATGATGCAAGTGGTAAGTGCGATTTTTGAACATCAATAGGTTGATATTGGCGATGCCGTTCACGTATCTTTCTACACTGTCCATATTGGCAAGCCTGTCAAAAGGCTCGATAGTTGCTTTCCAGATCCCGGCACCTTTCGTGTCAGCCGTCCAAACTTGAAGTGCTTCTTGGATGCTAGCGAAAGATAAGCTTTCAAAAAGTCGATTTTGGAAAGCAAGACTGCCATTTGTTCTGCTGGGCTACCTTTCCACTCAGCCAGTTTGGAACAATCTTTTATGCAGAATCGGCCAAAATGTGACGGGTTCGCTTTACGTAGCAGTTTTTTAGCGTACATACCCTCTTTCATTCAGGAAGGTTATTTCGGGATGTGATTGAGAATTTTTCTATTCAGCGGTAGGCTGGAGCCTTATCTTTTTCAGATTCATGGTTTTCGTTTCAAGAAGGGATTGCGGTCGCAAGCATGCAGGTGTATACTGAGAAGAAGACTCCTCGTCGTCGTCAATGGTGTTTTCGGGATCTGGTTGAGGCTGTGGTTGATTATTGAATTTCCTCCAACCGTTACGGTATGGGCGTTGGAAATCGACATTTGCCAAGAATCCGGCCTCGTAGTGTGCATGTTGGCTCCATGACTTTAAAATTAAAACTGCGCCGCAAGTTTCGTCAGGACATTCTATGCCTTTCAAGTGTCTCAAGCCTTGGATAGGGTGATAAGTTTTTTCGAGTACTGTGTTGAGATCTCCCAACGTTGAGTCCAGGCTAGATAGTTCTATGCTTGAGCAATACTCGCAACCCGCTTGATGATCTTCAAACTGGCCAGCAGAGATGATCTTCTGCCTGCCTATGCACACACGAACTCTATGCCGAAAGTCGTAGACCAGTTTGTCTCTTTGCGTGCCAGAAACCTTTACTTGAGAGTAGTCGACGCATTCAGCATGGGACGCATTGACGAGGTGTTTTCGGTATCCGCTTGAATCTCCCGACTTGTCAATACAATATAGCGTGGTACTGGAGCAACCTGAGACTGGATACATGTACCTGTTTTGGCCATCTACCATAGTGATTATAGGATGGAAGATATGAGTGTCCGAGTATCCCGGAGGCCGTTTTTCGACAGGAATGTTTTGGATTTTCCATCTCTTTCTGCGCATTTCTACAACGAGTTGGTACGAGCTGTAAGAGATAAGAAAAGACATACCAGTTGAGCTTGGCATTTTGAGTAGTAGCGAAAGGTCATCATTAGCGAAGTAGCTGTACTTGTTAGCAATTGAGAAGAAGTAGGAGAGGATATATATACCAGAAGTAACAGGCTGTAGCGAGGCGAAAAAAGCCGGGTAGATAGAGCAGTAAAGGGTTTGCGATTGATGACTATGCTGAGTAGGGGGGCTCAGTCCTGTGGGGATAGGCTGTATAAGTGTAGATGTGAGGAAGAAAGTTTAACAAGTTACTACAACACTGCGTAGTCACAACAAAATTCATTCGAAGCTTTCCATTCAATCGAGAACTGCTAAGGGGACGAACGGGCAGTCAAGAGAGCCAGGGCTTCAGAGCAGTCCATAAAGGGTCAGCGGTGCGTAAAGTTTGTGTAAAGTAGAAGAGCACAGTGTCAACCCAGCAAGTGTGTCTGCTGTGAGTGGTGGTGTTACAACCCTATCACCGGAATCTAAATTTTAGCACCGGCCTACGTCATGAGAGTTCTACATAGACCCAAGGAGCAGATCAGCCCAGCACAAGACTCAACACTGCTATAAAAGGGCACTGTCAGCTTCAGGCTAAGAAATTGCATAGCGGACCGTGCTTTCCAGCCTCGGCAATTGATCCGAGATTCACGTGACTGGAAGAAACTTGTTCCACAAATGTCGGTAAACCGGTTCCATAGTGTGTGGTCCACTGAGCTCTCTATTTGATCTGATTTAATCTGATAAAATTTTAGAATTATCTCGATACCGCTGCAATTTTCGGGTAAACAGTCCCAAAACCTCCCCACAACAACACAACATAGGCACTGTCAGAACCGGTTAACCGGCCTTTTCTTCGAGACAACTTCTCCACGCTTTGGTGTCCAGCTGAACAGACCCCACAAATGATAGCCGTGCAATCTCGAGATGTTATTTATATCGAGTTAAAGAACACTTGTTGTTCCGTCGTTCAAATTTCAAATTTCCCTCGCACCTTACTGCATTGCAATGGCTCAAGACTACCAAAACATCCTTCACTGGGCTGCCACTCAAGAGAATGGCACTGTTCCTTCTTTCGCGAACAGAAAGAATGATCCCTATACCTACCTCAGTGGTTTCAATAACTACCATGTTAGTAGCATCTATCCACGATCTATGAACTATGCTAACCTCTTAAGGCTTCGGAAGCTATTCCAGGAACCCTTCCTCATGGACAAAACTCACCTCGCACTGTAAGATTTGGTCTTTACGCGGAACAGCTTACCGGTGGAGCCTTCGTTGCTCCTCGACACTGCAACCGCAAAGCCTGGCTTTACAGAATGAGACCAGCCGTTGCTCATCGCGGCTTTACAGACTTGCCGGACAATCCAGACACCGAGTCATGCTACTTGTCTCTTAACCCAAGGGTCCATACCTCGCCCACTCAACTTGCTTGGAAGCCATTTGACATTCCCACCGAGGAAAAGGTTGACTTTGTTCAGGGAATCAAGTCTGTTGCCGGAGCGGGCGACCCCAGTTTGCGCGAAGGACTTGCAACTCATGTCTATGCCGCCAACACTTCCATGAAGCACAAGTCTTTTGTGAATCAAGATGGTGAAATGCTCATTGTACCCCAGCAAGGTGCTCTCGACATTCAGACAGAGTTTGGCTGGTTGTATGTACAGCCAGGTGAGCTTGTTGTCATTCAAAGAGGGTTGCGCTTCTCTGTAGGCCTACCTGACGGACCTTCTCGTGGTTACATTCTTGAAGTCTGGGGAACTTTCTTTGAACTTCCTGAGCTAGGACCACTGGGAGGATATGGTCTTGCCAATGCTCGCGACTTTCAGTACCCTGTCGCTTACTACGACGTAGATGAGAAGAATGATTACACTGTTGTCACCAGACTCAATGGTAAATTCTTCCAGAGCACTCAAGGTCACTCACCATATGACACTGTAGCATGGCATGGAAACTACGTACCTTATAAGTACGACCTGACCAAGTTTGTCAACGTTGGATCTATCTCTGTCGACCATATTGATCCATCCATCTTCTGCGTTTTGTCTGCCAAATCGCGCGATCCCATTGCACCCATTGCTGACTTCCTCACATTTAGCCCTCGCTGGGATGTGGCATCGCACACTTATCGTCCGCCTTTCTACCACCGTAATGTTGCCTCTGAGCTCATGGGCCTAATTTACGGAGAATACGGCGGACGCTCTGATGAGTTCCAGCCTGGATCTGTTTCGTTTGAAACGGGCATGACTCCTCATGGCGTTGCATACCCTGAGTTCAAGGAAGCTAGTGAGACTGACCTACCGGCGATGGAGATTTCAAAGGGTTCGATAGCATTCATGTTTGAAAGTTGCAGAGCGTTCTCCATCACAGACTATGCATGGAAATCTAACAAAATCCATTACCATGATCCAAAGATGTGGGATGACTTGCAATCAAACTTTTCAAAGCACTTGGACGAAGTCAAGAAACTCACTGGGGGCAAGTGGGAGCACGGTGTCAACTCGAAGTAATATGTAGTCTTGAAATATACGTTCTCTTTAAATCCGTTTGTATCTGTCTATCCTAAAAGTACAAGTTTTTCAAAAGTATATCTGAGCTGATGAACTAAATCCCACGCTGAATAAATAAATGACATCTATGCAAAAATTTGTGCGTCCATGGAAACTACATCGTTTCTTTAGCCTTTGGCAACGCACTTCTTCTTCTGCGCCCTCTCGATCTGACTTTTTTGGTCAACAACTCGAACGAAGTCTGGACCATCGGCGACATAGGAGATCCAGCATTGGCTGTGCTTTCGGTTATTTCCTCGTGTAAAATTTCCCGCACAGCGTACTCAATCTTGGTCAAGAGCATGTCAACATCTCGCGATTTCAAAGTCTGTTCATTTTGATACAAACTGAGCAGACGGTGATAGACTTCAGTCACTTCAGGATGATCTCGAACGTCACGACGAGACCGGAGGAACTCGAGAATGAACGAAAACTCTATCGCAGGAACCTCACAAGGCTGAACCAACCGAGCAGACATGACTCCATTTCTGAGCACGTTGAATTGCTCTAAATGCTTTGAAGGCAAAGTAGGGATAGTAGCCATAGAGTAGATAGCCTTGGTCCATATCTTGGTGTTGAAGCGAGTCTTGATAAAGTTGTATGCCACTGCGGCCGATTTAGTAGGGCAAAAAAGGTTGTACAGAGCGTTGGACACGTTGTCGCTAATCAGTTGTAGGATCTGTGCGTTGTAGTCTCGCACCAGACAGACGTACTTGTATGTGCCTTGCTGCTTAAGATAGGCCCCATATTCAGGTCTATCCACGTCAGCCAAAACCTTATCAATAAGTTCAAGCTGGTCGTCCTGAGCCTCTTCGTCCTCGCCAGACATTCGTATCATGGCTTTAGCAAGGGGACCAATAATACTCAAGAATGTGCTTTGCCATTCCTCGAACTCTTCTCCAGTAGCTCCGCAGGTCAGCTTCGGTGCCACGAAGGGTTTGTCGCCTGTGCTGAAGTACCTTGGAATTTGAGAGTCTGTGACCTCTTGGAGAAGCTCTCTGTACGCAGCTTCGTATTCGCCGGAGTTTGCAGGGTTGGTGAGGTATAAATACAGCTCTTGTTCGTAGCTTGAATACTCTGTTTTGGATCGGGCTTCGGGCCGAGGCGCCGCCGCCAGGTAGTTTGAGGACGGTGGTGCGATCCGCTCTTGTTGGATCATAACATCGTAGAAGGAGCTGTTCCGGCTGTGATGCTGCTGGTGAAGACTTTGACGCACAGACATTTCGGCAGCGTATTGAAGAGAGAGAAAGTAATGAAAAAACAAATCCAAGAAGGCGAAGAATTTAGAAAGGGCATCTGGCACTGGTATTTGTGGATACCTATCCAAATAGCTTTCTTTGGGAAACCACATTACCCAAAGAAGACACCACGCGCTGGCACACGTTGACATCTCCCAAGACCTAAGTTCCCTGCAGTCGTCTGTTAACGTCGAGACATGAGGCTGCAGCAGCTCAGCGCACGGTAAATTGATCTAGTTTGCAGAAGACCTGTGTGGTTACAGCTTTCTGTGGAGTGTGGTGGTCCCTAAACGCCATGCATCAGGCCTCATAGTTTGGGAGAGTAGGCTTGAACTTGTACGATAACGCTGGGCACTATGTCTTGAGTGTCACCTCATTTATAATCACTACGCGATTACAGATATCGTCTATTATGCCGTAATGTTCTTAGATAACTTCTGTCAAACGCAACACCCCAGTGACTAACCCTTTGCTTCTTTATTATTAGGTCTTCGTATTCTAAGTTCTCAAACCCAGGCTTGGACATGATTTCTATGGAACTCCGAACCAGAACCAGACCAAGGCCCAAAGACGTTTATTGCGTCTTTTCTGTTCTTGTACCAGCTTGTGCAACTTCCAGCCCATGGCGTTTAAACCATGTATTTGTTTTTGTATGCGTTGACGTCATCTGTAGGCATCTGTTTCACTGGGATACATTTTATTCTTTACATTCACTTCAGGGAGAATACATGAAATCAAATCGATGACAGTGATAAAGCGAGGATGGGGCTTCCTGGCAGTACGACGAGAGCAGCACGAGGAATCATATTCGGCAAGCATCTAACAATCAAACTACATTTGAGCAAACAGTGGTTACGAGGCCTTAACAAGCAGACGGGTTTGTTTCAAGACTCGGAGGCACACGACTAGGGATGTCAGGAGCGGCAGTCCGCTGTATATACCTTGCATGCGTGAGAACTATCTTGGAGTACGATATTGAAGTCTGGCTGCAAAAAATCTCGAGCAGCCATCGCCATCAAATAGACATCCTTCAAAACAACGGAATGAGAAGAATGCTTGGAGATTTAAGGACAACAGCTATCGCAGCTATGGAGATAAAAACCGCTCTGCCTCCAAGTGGAAGAAAGAATAATGTTCTTGGCAAATACCAATGTCATCAGAATTCTCTACTTCAAAGCTAGCCCAATAAGCCTGTTAATCGATGCCAAACAAGTAGGCTCTTCCAAGCTCCACATCAAACATGCCTGACTGAAATGGAACTACTAGTTGAAAAGCGACTGCCACCTACTGTTGCAGCACCGTGGTCAAACGATGAAGAACCGATAGAGTCCCATGCTAGTTAGATGCCGATTATGGAGAAAAGGAGCCACGCAAGAAACGTTGAAAAATATAAACTATTGGTCAACTGACAGGAGGGATTTGATTCAGGTACGACGGGAGTATGGAATAGGTCGATTGTCAAAAATTCAAAATGCTTCTCCAAAATCACAAAGCTTCCAACAAAAGGCATTTTACACCACGAGCCTCGAAAAGTACTGAGCCTAGTCACAAAGCTCAGAACTGACCATGACTTGACAGGAGAATGGTTTGAACGATTCGAATACGCCCGCGACACTTACGATTGTGAGTGTGGCGCCTCAAAGACCTTCGCACATAATCTTGTGGCCTACTTAGTTACAGAAGACTAAAGAAATATTTTACAACAAATTTTGCCAGCTCTAAGTCTTCCAGAGCTGCTCGACGGCAAAGAAGGGCCCCAAAGTCACAGTACCTTTCTTTGCTGCGTGAGGGGGATGCGGATTTCCAACAGCATTTCTACACGCTTAAATGAAATGTGTCTTTCGCTGCTTTTTGGCACCTTTGGAACAGGTTTTTGCACGCGAGCGCTTTTGATTGGACTTGTCTGGTTCGGAGGGGCAACTCTCAAGAGTTATTAGAGTTTTGACTTACAGTAGTATGACTTTTGGCTCATGCCAACCGTGAAGGAAGAAAGAAGACAGAAAGAAGACGTCTTGACTGTATTTGATGCAAACCTGGGGGAGGTCTTGTATTTACTTTGTGTTTATACTTTACTTTTACCATTTTTGTTTCCACATAATCTTTTATAGCCGTGAATTCAATCTATTCACTTACTTTTTATACTTTGAGTTTGTACCTTCTTGGCGAACAGTTAGGCATATTCAATCTGCTTTTCAAATCATGGAGTCAAGGAGCCATTTGAGGTGGTTGAGTTTGGCCCCCCAAGTCATGGAATAGTTGGGAACGTGAGGTGCAGTAACAAACAGATGGGCTGCTGCCTCGTTGTTGGGCCACTTGTCACATATATCAGGGCCGTCAAAGCCTATTACAGGAAACAGAGGACAAAAATAATTGCCAAATCTAGGAGAGGTTATGACCACCTCGACAAGCTCAATAACTTCTCCATCATTGGCGACAAACCTAGTCTATGTTACCCCCTGATGCCGGCATTAATCAGCTCCACATCTTCTTTCATCAAAGTTTTAGGTAGTTTTTTCCAGAGGTTGTACGGCGACATCTCACAGAAAAGTCTGGAACCAAGGCCCTACATCATACAGGATCATTATTGTGATTGGCTCTCATGGAAGCAGTCGAGGCGGCAGTAGCTTCTTTCTGCATGTTGAAGTCTTTAATTGCTAGATTATGAATGCCGTTTACAGAGTTCTCAACTAACTTGTGAAAATCCAGAAAATACTCCGGGTCGTCATAAACCTTTGAAGTTCTTATATGAAGGTGGTTCCCTGCTTGTCTCTCGCAAGGTCGCTTGCAAATTCGGCAACAATTCGGTTGGCGATTGATTGAAACTGAATGAGCTCTCTAAAGCTGGCAAGAGACAGGGAAGGCCGCTCGCCATGGAAAAAGGCCAAGAAAAAGGAAAGGGATGCAGTCTGAGGAGCTTAAAATACTTGTAAGAAAAGTCAAGGAAGCCGAACGTGAAAATTGGAGCCTGAAGGTCAGGCAAGAAACAAGTGGAAGCTACTATAAACCCATCAGAGGCACTGATTAATACTACAAGACTGTGATATTACCTCTAACTTCGCCCATGAAAACTTTGGACTGACCCGCTTTGAGCAAACAGATCCAATTCAGAACAGGCCATGGCAAGTTTGAAGAGTATTTTCAACGTCTAAACGATGAAGAACGGAACTACAACCGTGAATGTGGCAAGCTATAAAAACCGCGGCATACTCTCATCGAATGTCCGCTAATTGAAGGTGACCGGTACACACTACTGAGAATCTCTCAGAAACTAAACACCAGAAAGGGCCCTATCGTGGTAACCAAGTTTCTTATATCCATCCGCATTTTACCCCAATAATGGCCAATCTTTTAGGGTCGCATAAGGTTTTTTAATGGTATCATACAACCAGGTTTACCTTGGCGTTGGGGCACATTGCAGCCTCAGGGAGTATTCCTGCAGATTCGGCGCACTTGAACACAAACATGGAGAGTAAGTTGAATTGGTTTGTATCAGACGAAATCCCGAACTTTCGCTTTTCTTCTGGTAATAGTTATTTCAGTTTTTGTAGTTTACGCGTTTTGCCAGGACATTAATTTGGTTTATTAATTGATCGATTGACTGAACAACTTGCTAGCCAGAGGCTGCACCTGAAGTACCAGTTGTATACCTGGAGCCCCAGAACCGATAAAAGCGATGCGCTTGCCTTTCAAATTTGAGTCTTCTGCTACCCAGCAAACAGTATGTATTCTGGGACCCTTGGGCTATTCGAGACCTCTAATGTTTGGCCACTTCCAGTTGTCAAGAACCCCTTCATGGTTGATGAAGAACTCGCCATAGTTGACCGAGGTTTCACCGGTATCGAGGTCTTTTAAAGTTACTTCTCATTAGGCTTCAGACTCTGGCTACTCGGCCCCAACGACTCGTGTCTCGAATCTCGTGTGTTTCTCAACCTCGAACTCCTTGGCCAGTTTGGTGTCCAACCTCTAGATTTTCAGGTTGTCCAGCATGAAACTTGGTCCTGCCAGGATTACCTACCAAGAGTATGTATAGCTGTGGGCGCAAGCGCATTCAGGACATATTTTCTCATACCAGGTGCCAGTAGGTTCTGTGTTCTTTCCGTAGATTTGGAATTCAAGATTCAGAACCTGCTTTGCTTTGTATATATGAACGTAATTCCGGAAATGCCGGTGCCATGATATCATACCTCTTGACTTTTCTCCATCGTTATCTAATTTGTTATCTAATCACAGTAAACTATCTTTTATTGGACAATTGCCACCTGAACTTGAATTACCTAATACCGTCAACATTAGGTTCTAGCATGTGTGTGGCCGCAATTCCGGAAATGCCGAAGTCTTTAATATGTGAACTCAATTGCGGAAATGCAGGCGCCCTTAGTGTGTGAACTCAATTCCGCCCTTGCAGGCGCCCTTTGCATGTAAACGCAATTCCGGAAACGCCGGTGCCTAGCACAATGGCTTTAACTTCGACTTTGCGCGGCTTGGCTGCGCGGGGGACATTAACTTGGCTCCGTAGTGGACATTAACAATCGAACACGTAGCCCATTGCGGAATAATTGAAATTGTGCACACATCGCAAACATGGTGTTTCGTGAGAATTGGGTATAAATAGGGTGTGCTGCTCCTATTGTCCAAACTGGTTTTTTCCTCCGCTACACTATAACATCACTTAGTATTCACACAATGGGTCTTCCAAAGAAAGTTTTAATCGCTATCACCTCCAACAACGACGTCTTCTACCCTGACGGCGCCCGCTCCGGTCTTTTCTGGTCCGAAGCTGCTCACCCATACCACGTCTTTAAGAAGGCAGGCTTTGAAATCCAACTCGCTTCCGAGACTGGTACCTACGGCCTTGACGAGCACTCACTCGACAGCAAATTGATCTCTGATGAGGACAAGGCTGAGTACTTGGACAAGTCTGCTGAGATCCACAAGACTTTCGCCAAATTGAAGAAGGCCTCTGAGATCGATCCTTCAGAGTACGGTATCTTTTACGCTGCTGGTGGCCACGCTTCCCTATTGGACTACCCTACGGCAAAGACTTTGCAAGGTCTAGCCTCTGACATCTACGCTGCAGGCGGTGTTGTTGCTGCTGTCTGCCACGGACCTGCTATCCTTGAAGGTGTCAAGGACAAATCTACTGGCGAGCTATTGATCAAGGGCAAGACTGTCACTGGCTTCACTGACCTGGGTGAGACCCAGTTGGGTTTGGACGAATCCATCCACTCCAGGGGTTTGAAGACCTTGCAAACTGCTTTCGAAGCTGCTGGTGCCACCTACTCTCCTCCAGCTCACCCTTTCGACGAGTACTCTGTTATTGATGGAAGACTTGTTACTGGTCCTAACCCAGCCTCTGCTACCATCACCGCTAAGGACGCATTGAAGGCCTTCCAAGCCTAAGATCGCAGGTCGAACAACGCGCTGAATGTTGCTGTTAATTATTTATTACATTAACTAGCTTATAGATATATATAAATATATTCTCACAGCGTGTTAATTAGGAAATACAAAACTGTGGATTCTTCTTTACTTCTAAATTGTAGACCAAAGATGGAACAATTCCTGTTCTTGTAATGCCAGCCAGTGTAATGGGTTGCTCTTGGGTCCCCAAGAAACTGGTTTGAATTGAGTTTGAATTCGTACCTGATGAATGGATGTTATGTACCAGATTCAGTAGTGGGATACGTGTATTACCCTCGTTACCAAATATATCAATGCATGTACCTTGAGCCAATTATTGATTCAGTTCTGAGTATTCTTCACTCTTCTTATTTGAACAGTCTGTGTTGGCTTTAGTTGGTTTAAGTTAGTTTTTGTTCTTGAGGCTGTCGTTGAAGCAATTGCTGTTGACAAGCATATGAGTAGCGTCCGGTGTTAGCAGGATATATTGTGTTATCCCAAACGTCATACTGGATAGCTTGCTGTTGATTGATAGACAGATCTAACAGGCTGGCGATTTTCGCATTCATAGCCTCTTCATGCTTTCTAGCCTTTTCTTCTTTGCGAATTAGTGCTCAACGCAGTGGCTAGGCTTTTATCTTCGTCATGGAATAGTACAAAGCGATGCAACATGCAGCAGTAAACCTCTTGCCATTCCCAAAGAGTTTTGTAACGAAGGGTTGCTCTTTGGCTCTAATTTTTCAATGCTCTTCTGAGCGTCATCAATATGTTCTTGGTGTCTTCACTAACTTGACTAAATTGCTGTGCAATATCGTTTCCCACGATCACTTTACCTAGCTGGAAGATTGGGTTCTGATCGAAGAACTCATTTCCATGACTAGCATCAAGTTCCTAATGATTCCTCTCTGGAAGAAGTGACGTTTTTAATAATTCTTTTCTTCTTGGACTCGAGGGGACGAGAAACAAAAATGGCAAGCTCTCAACGGCATCTTTCTTATCAATATCGCAACTCCTTTGATACTCATCTTCCCAGGCACAATCACCACTTTGGTCATTCAGTTCGTCCTTCACTGGTGCCTTCCTCCTGGTTAGTCCTGCTACCCAGCTCATAACCTCCTCTTCAGAAACATTGAAAACGTATTCATCTTCCAAATCATAAGCTAGGTGTGATCCACCCTTAAAAGCAGTGAAACATGGAAAGAAATTTGTTCAAAGCTTGCTGGAAATTTTACGGGTCATATTGCAAAAATGATATTGGACAATGATGTTGAAAGCCTCCTGTGGGGAATTCCGCGGAATATTTGAACCAGTTGGGCTTGTTAACCTCCCACAGCCATTTTACATTAAGCACACAGTTGGGAGCGGTTTCGATTATTCTTTCAAGGGTGCATAGTACCCCCACGAAATTATTCCCCAGGTTTCGGGTATTAACCGTGAAGTGCTGACAACTAAGGCGCGCGTGTTCGGGTTCGGAAAAACGGTCTGGGAAGGTGCCTCTCGAGGTTATTCACATACCCTTTCTCCTCCACTGCGAGGCTCCACCGCAAGACGCCAAAGATTCGGCTTCATGGACTTCAAGGCATGGGACGAACTGCGGTGCACGCAAGTACGTGACCAGCCGAGGCAAAGATGAGCAGGCCCAAGAGATTAAACTGCTAGCACATTGGCATTAATCCCACACAATGCTATAACCCAAGCTTCAAGGCACACTCCAAATCTAGATATATGACCTCAGGTCCTCAAGAAGATGTGCGTGTTGTTACCGTTTGTTGAGCTCAAAATCTTGTGTCAAAAGCTTACTTTAAATTGCACCTACCGTTGAAGCAAGAACAAACTGGACCAAACTTTAACTCGTCCATAGAGACTTGACCTATAGAATGTCAGGCACATACTGTGCAACTCAATTGACTAGTTCGCAAGGATAAGCAAACTCACGTACACTAGTCTAGTCAAGTATATTTTGCTCGGGGTTCAAATTCTTTGTGTAGCTTTCGTAAAGGTAACGATAAAGATTCAAGCTAAATCTTATTGCCCTCCGTGTCTCTTTAGGTCCCCGAGCAGTCCTACCGAAAGTTTTACAGTCACATTCTTCTTCTTCTTCTTCTTCTTAGAACAGTTGAACTTGCACCTACAATTTAAAAGCGCCCTTTTCAAAATGGGTGTCTAGAATGAGGGTTCGCCGTAAAGTGCTGGCAAGTATGTGACGAACAGATTGCAATAGCAAGTCCATTCGTCTTTGTGCCTTATGGTTATGGTTTGATTACACTTTGTAGTCTTATCCTTTTGTCTTTCGCAACAGAGCGCTTTTCAATCTCAATTTTATTACCGTGGTTCTAATTCGGAAAGTAAACCATAAGTTTTTAAGCAGGTACTGACTCTCAGTGGTCTAAACGGCCTGGCAAGTTTCTTGTATCATTTTATGTTCTCTATGTTCTCTCTTCAATATTTTGATCTCAATGCTATGAAGTTGATGTCATGGCTTCAACATCTCAATCTATCACCGGGCAATGTGTCTAGCTAAATGGAAGACAAAACCTGTTACAAGGAAGCAAAACTACTATATGTAAAGTACACAGTGTCTTGTGAAACTTAGATAAATAATAAAGACATCAAAGCGTTGGTCAACGTCTACAAGCATTGAAAACTCAATCTTCTTCGAATCATGATTTTAATTTAACATCTTGAAAGTTTTTCACTCAGAAAACAGCTTTAAAATGTGAACAATGAAAAGAAACCGATATAATAGATTCAAGAAATCGCTGGAGCAGAGGAGCTTTGAAACAATATTCAACTCTTCCTAAAAATTGAAATCCTTAGTTATGCTGAAGTTGGCATGTTGTGCTCTGGCTTTCGGGGCCTCGCTGATTAGCGCAAACCGTCCTGTATACGATAAGGTTGTCCCTTTTGACCTTCACAAAATCGATTCCACTACTCTTCGCAACACCGGTAGCTCGGACAAGACTCTCTCTCAAACAATTTCCAATGACGTTGTAATATACTCAATTGACTTCTATCTCGGCACTCCTCCTCAAAGATTCTCTCTACAGGTTGACACCGGATCCAGCGACCTCTGGGTTACCAGCTTTATCAATCCCTACTGCACTGAAAGCGGTCTTAACAACAAGCATTTTAATTCCAGCAACCAGTTTCCATGTGAGCACCAGGGCATGTACGATCAGTATAGCTCGTCTACCTACAAGTACCATGACTCCGATGTATTTATTAGATACAGCGACGACACGTTTGCTCAAGGAGATTTTGTCTCTGATACTTTGACCTTGAGTACCAGTCCTGATGTCACTATTCAAGACATGAACTTTGCTGTTGCCGGAATTGCTAATACCTCTGGAGTTTTTGGTATTGGTATTCCCGGTTTGGAATCCACTGCCCACCGCAAAAATCAGCCTTTCACCTATGACAATTTTCCAGTACGCCTCAAAAATGCCGGCTACATTAACTCAGTGTCTTACTCCATTTGGCTCAACAGCGCCAGTGCAAGCATTGGGCAGCTGTTGTTTGGGGGTGTTGACCACGAAAAATACATAGGCCCTCTTGTCAAGATTCCTATGGTTCCAACATACCAGTTCGCGCAAGGTCCTAAACAAGTCATTGAATTCACCATTGCTGCGGACTCAATCTCATATTACCAGGACACATGCACACCTCCAGAAAAGCTATGGAACGCACCCATGATTGTGCTAGCTGATATTGGAGCTACCGCTTCCATCCTGCCTACCCCAGTAGTCAAAAGCCTTATCAAAAAGCTTAAGCTAAAGCCTGACCATAACACTGGTGACTACATTCGATCCTGCTCCTTTACAGGTGACGACTCCAAGTTTATTACCATTAGCCTGGGCACCTTTGATGTGACTGTTCCAGTTTCCGAGCTCATGATTGCTGCTACCGACAGATTGGGAATCCCTCTTTTCATGCCTGATGGTTCTCCCGCATGTTATCTCGGCGTTTATCCTACTGATGACTCTTCTCTCTGCAGCTTTGGAGACAACATCCTTCGGTCTACCTACATGGTTTTTGATCTCGAGAATATGCAGATAGGTCTTGCCAAGTCTATCCAAAACGTGAACAGTAACGATATCGAAGCTATAGGCCCTGGCGCTAATGGAATTCCTGGTGCTATTGATCAATCTCTCTACAAGAAGCCTATCATTACTTGCGACCCTTCCAAGTCCGTCAGCTCTCATGCTCGTCACACTCCTCGACCTACAACTACCACCAAAATCACTCCTTCCTGGGGCCCTGCTCCTTGGCCTAGTGATGATAGCACCTCAACCTCATCTAGTTCAGCCAAGATCACAATTTCTAGTACTTCTTTGGTGACCGCTACTGTAACCTCTACCTCCGTGTCCACTGTATTTTCGACTTCTACTACAGTTAGTAGTACAACTGTAGTTACTTCTGCCACAGTCACAAAAACTACAACGGTACCTTCTACATTGCCTTCCTGTGCTACTAGCACACAATGTGTCTCTTCTGTTTACTGTGATGACAGCGATGATTGTATCACCAGCACTTCTTGCTCCCCAGTTACGCTATGTGGCTTAGCGTCCACGACTTTGAATTCCACAACCTCGGTATCTACCACTCAAGTGTCTACAACTTCAGTACCTTCATCTGCCATCATTCCTACAACTACTGCGCCTTCATCCAAGCTCTCCACTATCATCCCCACAGTCACAGCACCTACAATTACTGTACCTTCTTCATTACATTCTCCTTCTTCGGCTACTACTTGCTATACTACCGACTGCTGCAGTATTGTGGTTACTTGTAGTGACGATGATGGCGATGCAATCTATGACAGCTGCAAGACTCAGCAGGTTTGTGTAGACGATGTTATCTGCACCACTGGGCCATTCTCAGGTTTTACCCGTCCAACATCTACCATTACCAGCTACCATTACACCTGCACTCCTGGTGCCAGTTGCACTACCACTACCATATGTGATAAGAATAACATTTCCAGCTGCCGGGCTACTGAAGTTTGCACTACCCGATCTTGCAATACTATGACTCGTCCAAACACTTACACCACTACTCGTCCTCATATGACTCTTCCCAGTTCTCACGATAGCGGCACAACTATTTACGAGCCTTCCACTAGCACTTCTACCGTTATTTCTACCAGCACTTCTACTAGCACTGCGACTGTTTCTCCCAGCACCTCTACCATCATCTCTACCAGTACCTCTACTAGCGCCTCTACTATCTCTACCCAAATTGTTAGCACTTCTACTTGCACAGGTGTCGTAACTTGCGCCACCACTGTTGTCTGTGATCCTGAAAATCCTGTAGACTGTACCACACTCAAGTCTTGCACAACCGACAATATTTGCAGCTCAACCGGATCTCACTCAGTAACGCCAAGTACTTCTATTACTACTATTACTACTACCACTAACGTGTGCTCTAAGGAATGTGCCACAGTTACCAAGTGTGGAGATGGCGGTAATGGCAGTGATGGCGACAAAAACTGCAGCCAAGTTGAGACTTGTAGCACACCCAAAACTTGTACCTTAACCACCGTTTCTACCATCACGCCCGCTCCAACAACTACTCCCAATACATGCGCTGAAGAATGCACCACAGTTACCAAATGTGCCGATGGTGGCAATGGTAGTGACGGTGATAAGAACTGCAGTATAGTCAAATCATGCAGCACTCCAGAAACTTGTACCTTAACTACTTCTTCCACTATCACCTCTACTCCTACCACTATCACGGCTACTCCAACAACTACTCCTAATGCTTGTACTGAGGAATGCACCACGATTACTAAGTGCGCCGATGGCGGCAATGGCAGCGATGGTGACAAGAACTGCAGTATAATCAAGTCATGCAGCACTCCGGAAACTTGCACCTTGACCACTCCTACTACTATTACGTCTATTCCAACTATCACTCCTAACATTTGTACTGAGGAATGCACCACAATTACCAAGTGCGCCGATGGTGGAAATGGCAGTGATGGTGACCACAATTGTAGTTTCATAGAGACGTGCAGCACTCCAGATACTTGCACCTTGACCACTCCTACCACTATCACCTCCGTTCCTACCACTACTCCTAATGTTTGTACCGAGGAATGCACTACAATTACCAGGTGTGATGATGGCGGTGACGGCAGCGATGGCGACCACAACT
>JAJMAH010000222.1:0-17607 GCA_030564925.1 Geotrichum aggregatum
CATTTTACGCACGCACGCACTCATTCATTCATACATTTCACTTGTTTACTTACTCACTCACTCACGCACATATACTCTCTCAACACCAACCACCACCCCAAAAAACATACCAATCATCGAGTTTTAATTTAACAAAATATTATTATTATTATGAATCCTTTGAAGGATAAATTCTTGTAGAGACAGTAGTCAGCCCAAGTAGGGTTTTTTTTAAAGAGAGAGAGAAAGAAAGTACGCATACATGTATTTTTATTACCAGGGAACATGTATTCAAATATATATTCATGTTTATAGCATGCATTCTTCATGGATTTTTTTTCTTTTACTATTATGACTGGCTCCAAGCCAAAACATTTGTAGTCTTATATACACACACAATGGGGGCCCCAAAACCTAAACTTGTGCCTGAGCCATACTTAAAGCCTTCATTTTATTCTTATTCATGGCGGATATCGACTGCATACCACTCAGATACAATTGTGAGTTTAGAAATTTAGGCAGCGAGTCGTTTTCCATTGTGCGGTAGACATGTTTTTTGATATGCTGGAAAAGAACGGATACTTTGTAAAGGTTTTCTGATGAAAAGTTGCCGCCAAAGTGGGTGCCGTCATGGTCGCAGTATTCATTGTCAACGTTGCTGCCATTGCCTATGGTGGTGGTGGTGGCGTCGTCGTTGATGGTGAAGGTGGTTTCGCTATAATTTGAAGATTGAGCTAAAGAATCAGAGTAGTAGAGTGAACCAGATTCCGTTGTCTGATGCTGCTGAAACTGAGTATGAGTATGAGAATGAATATGAGAATTAGAATTAGAATTAGAACTTCCCGCGGGCGGCTGCAAGTGTAAGGTAATGATGTCCACCAACACCTTTCTCGACTGCGAATCAATATTCAACTCGCACGGCGCACTCGGTGCCAGGAACCGATTATACATGACATAGATTGAGTTCTTGCACGCTTGGGCATATAACTGGGCTTGCATGTTATACCTTTGCAATGCTGCAGCTAGTTTTTTATGCTTGATTGGATCATGTTCAGGGACGACGACGGCCGCTCCTCCTCTCTGAGAAGTTTTGGAAGTCTGTGCGGCTGCCTCAGCTGCCTTGCTAGCCTTACGTCGTACCATTGACAGTTTTTCGAAATCAATTAGAAATTTACTGAGGTCTTTGTAGAATAAAAGATTTTCTTCGCAGTGGTTTTCGGCAAGGTATTGGCTGAAAAGCCAGTGTACAGCGGCGTCGTCTAAGGTTTTGCGGAGAGTCATTTTAGGCGGTTGTTGTTGTTGTTGTTGTTGTTGTGCGGCTGCCGTAGGAAGAGTGGGAGGAGAAGGTTGGCGGGCACTGCCATCATTTCTTCTTGTAATATTTGCTGCGGCAGAGGTAGCAGCAGAAACACAGACATCTGATGCTGAAAAAGCGCCAGAATACTTTGATAATGGCACATTAACTTCGTGCCGAGCCTTCTCACGCATTGGTGTAGGCGATACTGATGGCTCAGGCACATCCCTTGAACCATTGCTCCACGAGTTTGGAGTCGCAACCGTTGACAATGACGAGTCAGACGATACAGACGATGTATTGTATTCAGGCACCTCAACAGCAGCAGCAGCAGCAGCAGCAACAACAACAACAACAGGAGAGTCTGAATGATGATGGTCATGGTCAAGCACCATTGGAGACCCGTACGCCTGCGAGGGGCCTGCCAAATCAGATGTCAAGTCACTGGATGGCCATGATTTTGGGGCCGAAAGAGAAGACGAAGACCGGCGCGAGCTCACAACGCCAGCATGCTCAAACGAGTTGGAAGTACTTACTTGCTGCGCGATCTGAGATGCCGACATAGTAACAGGCATTGTTCCAGTACCTGCATCAGTACCTTCAGTGCGAGGAAGAGAAGGAAGAGGACCAGACTCTACTCCGTTGGTAGACCCTTTTTGCGACGAGGGACTTTGTTGGTATTGGAGGCTTATTTTTTCCGGCGACTTGCGACACTTAACGTTGTATGCTGCATCCTGGGGCCTGCTGGAAAGCATGGGAGTACCAGGTTGCGCGTCATACTCAGGCCACAGGACAAGGAATTTGCCTGTATCCGTGAGCCGATAGCAGGCGTGCTTATCCAAAGTCACGGCCATTCTGCCGCCATTTCCATATCCGTTTGCAGCGTTGGTGGCCGCAACGGAATCAGGCACGGGCTCGATAAGGTATTGCTTGAGAAACATGTTGACCAAGTTGTATGCTTCAGACTGGTACACTAAGTCAGTGCAGTCTAGCATCCACTGCCACATTGCGCGGCCCGTGAACGAGTAAGGATCAGACGCCGAGGCATGCTTGTTGTTTTTGAAAAGCCGGACGCCCTTGCTTGAAATGTAATACTGCGAGAGCGCGTCAGACTCCGGGTTTGTAAAGTACCGGTGGGCGTACGGCGATTCTCGTGTGGGGGGCGGGCTCGGAGCACTAAGCTGGTGCTGAGACGACGAGTTGCTGTTACCATTGCCATTGCCATTGCCATTGCTGCTGCTGCTGCTGCTACTGTTGCTATAGGTGTCTTGAATCAAAGAGTACCGATGAGAGTTCAGAACAGGGATTTCGTCCGGGGCGTTTGAGGGATCATAAATATTCGGGGCGGTACCCATGACGCGCTGAAACAGCAGGTACACGAACGCGTCGTTTTTCATGATGGAATCTGTGACCGGATTTCTGTCAAATGAAAAGCACTGCATTGAGTTGTGGTTTGATTTGAGGAGCAGCATTGTTGTTTTGTAGTCTAGCTGGATGCCGTTCTTTGCACAGAACCTGTCCAGGAAGTGCACGCCTTTGGCTGTGGGCTGCAGTGCGATGCCCGGTTTCGGTTGCAGCCGAGTGCGGTCGGAGGGGCAGTGAAGCAGGCGCGCGCTCATGAAGCGTTCGACAAACATGTAGGCGGACTGCGGGCTAACGTTGCATGTAATGGTGGTGCGGGTGGAGCCAGAGATGATGCGAATGGCCATGTTTTGTATTTTGGTAACGGCGTCGGTCACTGCGAAGGAAAAGGGAAAGGACTTTGAGAAGAAGTGTTGGCCTTTTGGGCCTTCTGGAGTGAGGTCCAGGGAGAGCATGAGCATGGAAAAGATGGTGTCAATGTCCTTGGTGTAGAGGCAGCCGGTGGAGGTTCGTTGGAACCCGGTGTTGGAATCGTCGTCGTCGTTGTCGGTTAGTGATTGTGGGATTTGCAGAGAAGCCGCATTTGAAGCGTCTGAATCATCTGAAGCATTTGAGGCAGAAAACGCTAAGAAATGCGATGGAGACTTTGTCGATATCAAGTCAAAGTCAGTTGCAGGCCCGTGGGTGTGATTCGTTTGCAAGCTGCTGCTGTTGCTTGAAGACAATGTGGTTGCCGAGGTGGAGATGAAAGGAGTTGAGCTTTTGGCGGTGACCCTTCCCAATGCTTTGAATCGCTCTGTCAAAGAGGGCATGCTTATGGATGAAGATTAAAGATAGATTAGGGAGGGGATGCTAGCCGATGATGATGGAAGGAGTCTAGAAGAAGATGGCACAGTTGGAAGTGAGAGGAAGGGGATTCAGAATTTGAACAAACGAGAGAGCCCGGCCGCAGATGCAAGTTTATATAAAAGTCAGAGAGCAGGACTCAAAATTATTATTAAATTTCAGAATTGCAATGCCTGGATATATCTTCAAACACAGCGAGCGAGCGGGCGGTGAACGAACGGCCAGGCCGACCAACGAGGGCTGTCCATAACGCAAAAACGCATACACCCAAGAAGCTCTTGTGTGCCTGTGGGGTGTCTGTGTACATCTGTATACATGTGTACTTTGTGTGCGTGCTTGGGTGTTTTATGAAACCAACAAACACAATGGATCTCTTTGCACAGTGTCCACACTCAACGTCCACACTTTAGAAGGGCCCTTGAGGTTCCCTTTGGGGGGGGGGGGAGGCTTCCCTGGGGCTTCCTTGGGGCTTTCCTCCCCCCCCCGTCAAGGATTTCATACGTTTGAGCCGCACGCTGCCCAGAACGGACACTTCTTTACAAGACGCACGAGACATGCAATATATTTAGAAAGAGTTGTTTACGAAATGTAATGAGGTCTGCATGATGCGGCTCCTGCCCGCATGAATGCAGAAACGTTGAAGCGTCTTGCAGCGATTGGCCAGTACCAGTTTTGTTTAGTGTGATTTAGTGTGATTTAGAGTTACCCAGGGCGATTTAGTGAGACTCGGTGTGATTTTAGGGTGGGTTAGTGTGGATAGGTGTAGCCTAGTGGGGTCTAGTCTGGCATAAGGAATTTGCTTGATCCGGTTAAGGTTGGTTTATGTGGTGAGTTGATGTGATTGGTGGGATGTATGGAGCGTCGTTTCTTTTTATTCTTTTTATTCTTTTCTTTGGGCTTGGAACATGAATCATCGTTTGACGGTTCGCGTTGAACACGCTCGAGAGGATTCGAGAGATTTGAATGCTTCAGGTGGTTCAGAAGTGCTTCAAACTACATGGACAAGCCTACTCATATTATGACATTCTAAGTCCTGAAAGCTTGACCATGACCATGAACGTGAAGTATTAGTATTAGTATTGGTATCAATAGTGTTAATAGTAGAATATACTAGTACTAATGGATCGTTAACAATCCTCATGAGGTTTGATTCCAAAACAAATCGCAGGCTAAACAAACAGCTAGCTTTGGCTTGATCCAGCTCAGGCTTGATTCAGAGCGAAAACTGAGTAAAAATGAACAGAACTGAGTTGAGGCTCCTCACCGCATGTACAAGACGATTTCGGGCCTCGGAATCGGAGAAATCAACCTTTTTTTTATTCATGTCTTCTTCTGATCATAACAAAAGTTATAGATTCCGTGGATATTTATGATTTCAGGGATTGTTTGGCCATTTCGGTCATTGATTCAGCATCAGCTATAGAATCAAATGCTAAAGCTAAAGCTAATGCTAATGCTAATACTGCACCAGCAGATGGATGGTATGGACATAGCTCATTTGAATCTTGAAATGAGGTTGTTTGCTACAGCACCGCATAGCAAAAACAAGTCAAAACACCGTCTCTGCACGCCTTTTCAAGGCTTTTTTTCAAGGCTTTTGCAAGGCTCCAGGCTGAAATTGGCACTGATCATTACAGACAAAGGTCAAAAATATTCTATAGCATCTATAGCATCTATAGCATCTACAGCATCTACAGCATCTACAGCATCTACAGCATCTACACTACCAATGGCATGGAATCAGGCTTGACGGCGTATAGACACTGAACATCAAACACAGGCCGTATCAATGCCCTCTCTGAGCTTTCACTTAATGCTGCCGCCAAACCCAATCCTCGAGAAACACAACCGTGTGATACCAGCCAACTAGGGCATGATGATGGTACTCATCTCCATCTTCATCTCCATGCCCATGCATAGGCACAGGCACATTCGTGAACTCTCCCCCCCAAACGACACTTGAGGCCCGCACCCTGAAACGCGCTACCATGTAATACATCTACTAGCCTACCTGTTAGATCTAATAGTTTCTGTAGCAGACGGTTTTGAAACACACTATGACAGCTTCTACCTCTCACCTTCTAGCTTCTATTGCTTCTATTGCTTCTAAAGCCACATGACAATAAACATTTTCATTATTCATATTCCTCGCCTATTTGCGCCTTCAAATTAACCCTCCAGCTCTATCGCGAGCGAGGACACCGTGCTGAGGGCTCACCCAGTATTATGGTTGGGCCTGTACTGACGTACCTGTACTGCCGAGCCTGTACCGCTGGACCTCTCCTATCAGTACTCAACGTCGTCTCCGTCGTCAGGCAGCTCCTCACCATCACCCGGCCCTGCAGCCTCCTGCTTCGTATCCGCCAGCTGTCTCAACTGATCCATCACCGTCCCCACAAACGGCCTTATCTCATTAATCTCCATCAAACTCAGCCCATCCATCCGTAAATGCGACTCATTAATCTCTCTGATACCCGTCCGTGCCTTGGCCTGCCGCACCTCACGAATGTCTCTTAAGAGATTCCGCACAATATGCACCGGCACCTCTAAATCGTCGGCGGCAACGTCAAGCACCGCTTGCCCAATCTCGAGCCATTGCCAAGGAAGTTTGCTTGAAAATTGTCCAGAATCGTGTAATTCTTCCTCGTAGATTTGTTTGAGACTGGCTTCAGAAAGCCATGGAGGAGGGATGATATTGCAGCGCGCTTTTTCTTTGAGAATGGATGCAACCCACAAAGGGACCTCTACTTTTTGGAGCGGTTTTAGTTTGGGCGTCGTGAGCTTGTGGCCAACGGTTAGGTGGGATCAAGTGAGAGAATTTTGGGAGTGAGAGTGCTACTTACGCCAATGAGATCTAGGGAATCGAGCGTTTGACGCGGTAAAATGGTTATAGGCGTGTCTTCCGCAAGATGAAACAGTTCTGACGGCAGAAACGTCTGCGATAGCTTTGGAGGAAGGGCCATGATGTGTCTAATGGTCGCGTCGTAGTAGAAGCAGATCAAAGCTTCTACGAAGGAAGTGAGTTACGTTGGGAGTAACCCTAGCCTGCTCTCATGAGACAGGCACCAACTAAAACTCCATGAAATTTAAGCACGAAATCCTAAACATGTCGCGTAGCCACCTAATAAACGCGTAGCGACTCGTTTGAAGAGCCTGATCATACCTGTACTTGCAACTAGCATTTTAATTGGCACTGACGTCGGCATAGAACATGGTTCTTGTGGAAAGCTCAGACTCTGAAGGATCCTACATCCACCTTCCTAACGGGTTTCTATCCCTCGCCAAATTTGTCGATTACGACTTTCTTCTTAAAGATGTACGCAATCCTAACGGATCCAAAAAGGCCGAGAAACTGATTGCGTCCTTTGGCGGCGTGGTCCGCAAAGTCCTGACCAAAAACTCGAGGCTTATTGTGTTTATCAACTGCCAGAACTCGCTGAATAACTCGGCCGGCGCTATTGACTTTCCCGTGACACTTGATCCGGCAGATTATCCAGGCAGGACCATTGCCGGTTTTCAAATCGAAGAGGGAGACGCGCTGATAGGGCTTAATCTTGGAATTGTGGTGAGTTGGACACAAGCAGAATGTAAAAAAATTACATCATGGCTAACGCCGAGCAGAGAGAAGGCAATACAGAGACCCAACGATGTCAAGCAATCACAAAATTCAAATCTAGGATCCTGGTGTATCCTCGAACGCTACAATCTGTCCCCCTATCTCACGACGATTTATACGAAAACCTTCGCAACTACGCTGGCTTATACGCAAAATCTCCTACCAACCAGCAGAAAAAAGATTACCTCAAGTTCCTGAAATCCCTTCGCGGGTTGCAACCTCTCAGCAGCGAAAGCAAAGTGAACCATAACGAGCTTATCACTATTGATAAAGTAACCGAAGGCTCTCGCTACTTTGGAACCACCACCACTACGCCTGCCATCAAAGCGTCTTTGCTTGTAGAAGTGTTGTGGGTGCTAAAGGATGGCAATAACGGCAATGGCAGTGATGGACTTACCGCCATGCTGGAAGTGACTGACTACACTGAAAACAAGCTGCTAGGCCAGACTGAGTTCCAAACCCCATACTGCTGCAATTTCAACAACAGAGCTCTGTACGTTTGTTTGTGGGACGCCATGGGGGATCCTTTCAACACGTTAGAATATGTCGAGGGCGACATGCTGCTGCTAACAAACGTGTCGTTCCGGGCCGCAAAGCTCGATGGTGTAAAATCATCACGCAGGATTGAAGGTCATATTCGAGGAGGTCGCGGAATAGCTCAAGACAACATTCGGTTGATTCACAAAATACGGCCCCCAGAAGCACTGTTCTTGGCCCGCAGAGAATCATATCTGAAAGAAAACATGCATAGGGCGCCTGAAAGAATGCCACAAAAGTTTAGAGGAGGAGGAGGAAATGTGCATGTGGGGGGTGTGCCCGTGGCACGGTTGGGATTTAGAAGTAATGGCGGAGGAGGTGAAGAGACGGAAATGATATTGAAGATTGAGGATGATGGGTTTTATGATGCACGAAGAATTTTGCCCGCTGGAAGGGGGAGAGTGATTGAAATAAAACCTGGTGATGAGACTCAGGGTATAAAGTCGACGTCAGAACACGATTACAATTATGGCAATGCAAATGACGCCAAAAGGCGATTTGAAACAGTATCATCGCCATCGAATAATTCGATACAGCACTCAGAATCAAAGTCAATAGAATCAACGCAATCAACAGAGTCGACACCAAACAAGAAAAAACGAAGAGCACGAAAATATCCACAGCCCAATATATGTGAGCTGGGTAAGTATTTGTTATGTGATTCACTATTTGAAGTTACTTGATTTGCAGTTTACATTTATTTCTTGGGGTCACAACTATTTCTAAAATCTCTTGGTCTTACTTCTTCTCTTGGCCCTCAGCATCCAACATTCAAATTTTTTTCTTTTAACCTTCGACTTTCAATTTTCGACTTATTCAAAGCCAATCTAACCACTTAATTTTTTTTTTCACCTCTGTTTAGTAAAACCAGCACGCGACGGAATATATCCCGACGGACTCGGTTCCCTCTTTCAAAGCGACACCGACAAGGGCACCGACAACAGGCAAGAAAATAGACCAGTCAAGGCCCGGTTCCTTGAAAAAGCATTGATTGTGTTAGCCAACATAGTCGAGACGAGGCCTCCTATTAAAGATGCTGCTGAGTGGTTTAAAAACAACATGACGAATGGCAACCCGGAGTTCAAGTTCAGTCTTATTTTGGAGGGTCAGGATTCAGTGCAACTAGAAGTAAAGTGTGAGGGTGCACAGGCTGAGAATTTTCTGCAAATGAGTGCTAAAGAGTAAGTTCTCATTCTCTATTTTTGTCATCTTGACTTTTTGAATGTTGTTTCGTCTTAGATCGTGATATTGATCTTGAGCTTAAGCTCAAGTTTCTGCCTTGATTTCAGTCCAGAATCTTGATTTCCAAACTTTTGATCAACTCGAATCAATTCTAACTTTTTAATAACCTTTAGCGCATACGCACATCCACAACTCATTCAACATAAAATACAACCCGTTATGTCTACCATTGCCCGCATTCAGTGGTGTAAATTCATGATAAGACACAAAATGAATACAAAAACAGGAGCTTCGGAATGGTTTTGTTACAATACAAGTATACATCTCTAATCCATAAGCTGTGGGGATTAGTGCTTCAAAGTTAGAAAAAAGAAAAAAGAAGACAGCATAATATGAAGTAACGAAATCTATATAATTGCAATATCAAACATGCATTTCACATCTTTGTATTTTTTTCTTTGATCCTAACTATGGTATGGCTACAGATCAAAAAACACATTTCAATCAGCTATACAATGATATCAAAGACAAGGGTATATCAAAGACTTAAAGCCACTCCCTTCAAACAAAAAGAGATTTATCAGCCAAAATCTCCTCAGGAACCCTGCATGCGTGTTGACGTTGGAAACGATTGGTGTCAAGCTTCAGTCTGTTGACTGCAAGTTTACGAATATCGAAATTTGAAAATGGAATATTTATTGACTGCTAGAATCTAAAGCCATTAACCTAGACTAACCAAAAAACCCTACTTAGAAGACAGTTAGATTTTTTTTCTATCAGTCTAAGAAACTAGTCTATAGAATCATGAACACATGTATTACCAAGACAGTAGACAACTGACAACTGACAATATCAAATACCCATACTTTACTTATGCTACACACCCTGAAAAACGAAAAATAATTGAGATACGACTGGAATCATACAAGTCTAGACACTCCATTCTTAATTCTTGGTAGACGCAGACTTGATAGTTTTACAGTCCTAGTTTGTGGGACTGCAAAAAGGTCCTGCCCGGATTCGAACCGGGGTTAGTGGAATTATCTACTTGAAGAAGAATGCTCCTTATCAGAATCCACTGTGATAACCAACTACACTACAGAACCTTGGTTGTTTTTTAAGAGTGGTAGTAGCAGATAGAATGTTGTTGTTTGAAAAATTTGCTGAATTAGGGAACAAAATTTTTTTTTTACAATTTTGTCCTTTTTACTTGCGTAGCCTACTTGGACGTTTTTGGAGTTGCTTGAGTTGTTTTCTGTAACTGTTACTAACGGTGGTCACTGGTCTCTACAGTTCTGGCAGAATTTGATGTATTCGAAACCCACTTTTTTTTCAAGTTCTTTTTCAAATTTTTCATAGTTTTGAAGTTGCTTTCATCACAAATGAATAGTAACTATAGTAGGACTAGTCTCTACACTTAGCCAGGAAGAAAGAATGATTTATTCATCTATCGCAATGAGAGTAATCCCAACTAAAGGAAGTTTGCTTAAGGATTTGTCAACAGTTAAAGCTTTTCTTTGAGCTTTGGTCTACGGTTCAGCATTATGTTTGATGCAGCTCTCTCCCCGCAATGAAAACAACTTGTGTCAGATGACAATCGTCCTCGATAAATTGTACCTGTCCATGTTGATGTTAATGTTTAAGGTCATGTACTGTAATTTGTTCTGCAGTATGTTTGTGTCTAGTCAAAGGTAGATTCTTAACACATCAACTTTAGCTCATATACTCCATGTGCAATATGATGCGAGAGCTGTCGGTTAGTTTTGCAGGTTTCAGAGCCACGAAACTTCTCACGCATCTTCTTAGAAGAACAAACCCGCTTTAATTGTTCTACCCTTTTTGACTGTTCAACTATTCTGATGTCTCCAGTCATGTGATCTTTTTTAGCTACAGAAAAAGAAGAGATAGATAGGCATAGCCCTCAACGAGAAACGAAAAATATAGAAAAAAAAATTGCGAAGTAAAAAAATCAGAAGGTTATATAGTGTTCATCTAGTTAGGTAACTATGTATATATAGCAGATTTAGCTGACGAAGGCTAGTTGTAAACTAATTCACCCTACGTGGTATATTGGTAGTCTGCTTGTCTTTTCTGTTATATACTGGTAAACCCAGTGGTAAGGCAAACATTTCATGAAGTAAATTTTTGAATCATAATCTAAGCCAAATCTGTAACGCTCCCGAAGTACTAATGAGAAGATAAATTTTTAAGAAATATACTTGAGATATTCCAAGCTCTTCAGTTAAGCTAGTCCCCAATAGACTTGGACTGAAGATTTCGCGGCTGTTAGCATATGAAGTTCATTATATGATATAAGATGAATAAGTTATGGCACGAACCGGTTTTTTATGCGCTGGCAGCAATTTCGGAAGCAAACGGATAGTCAATATATCCTGTAGCTCCGCCGGCGTAAAAGGTGTCTCTGTCATACTTATTTAGAGGAGTACCGCTCTTCCACCGCGCCACAAGATCAGGATTAGAAATGAAATGACGGCCTATCGCAATTACCAACTTGTCGTCATTATCAGTTTCCTCTTTGGCACTCTCCAGCTCAAATCCACTGGCTCTCAAAAGTATACCCTTCCAAATGTCGCGCGCAAACCTGTTGCTACCCTCCGTGTACTTGAGACCACTGCCATCACTACTGAAAACCCAGCGAGGATCAACCAAGTGAATGTACGAAAGCTCTTTACCTGCTAACGCTCTTCGTTGCAGCTCTGTAATAAGATAAGAGAACTGCGGAATGGGCGAAATCCCAACGTCCATACCTCCGAACTCACCCCAAGGACTCAACCGGATACCAGTACGGTCGGCACCAATGGCAGACGACACGGCGTCAACGACCTCCAGCGCAAAGCGTGCCCGATTTTCAATAGACCCGCCGTACTCATCTGTGCGGTGGTTTACGTTTTCATGCAGAAATTGATCAATAAGGTACCCGTTTGCGCCATGAATCTCCACGCCATCAGCACCAGCCTCAATGGCGTTCTGAGCAGCTTGCACGTAAGAGGCAACGTATTCTTTGATTTCGGGCTTGGTGAGCGGTCGAGGGGACGGCGCGGTCTCGTCGTTAAGATTCTCTTTAACGTCAGAAGCACTGACTAGTGGCAAGCCTAGCGAATCCAAGTAATCCTTGTTGGCTACTCTGCCCAAAGCCCAGAGCTGCAAATACAAGTAGGACTTGTTTTTGTGCACGGCGTCTGTGACTTTCTTCCAGCCTTTGATGTGGTCAGGTTCAAAGATGCCAGGCGCATTAGGGTACCCGGACGCGGCTTGCGAGATGAACGTAGCTTCTGTGACAACGAGAGTGCCGGGAAAGCTGCTACGCTGCCCATAGTATACTGGATGCAGATTTTCTTGAACCTGGTTTCCGGTCGCTCTGTAACGCGTAAGAGGAGACATGGCAATGCGAGAGCTGAGGGTCATTTTGCCAACCTGGAGAGGCTTAAAAAGATTTTGAGTGGCCATTTGTAAGTGATCTGAATAAGATAAAGGAACTTGCTGGATTGTTGTGTATGGATAGAGCAACTAAGCCTTTTTTTATAAGGGCCCTCTGCGGCCGTTTTATACTTTTTTCTTTTCCCTTCTTTGGAGTACACTAAGAACGTACGGCTGACAACCCATGATTGCCGACGCAGCCAATTTGTCATGATCTGGCTTCTTGTCAAGACATTTCTCAGGATCCGGGAGAGGCTACTGCCCCAACCCTGCTCTTATATGGGAAGAAATTCAACGGCGTTAAGCTCAAGCTTGGATTCGGAGTCAGAGAAGGACTTAAAGCATTGCATGAAAAGCAGGAAATGATATTAGAAATAGGGAATTGGAACTCAAAGTTTGAGATTTGTAACCCTTCCTATTTGGGTGCTGCCTATTTAGTTTATTTCCGAGGAGCTCGAGCTGGGGAACGTGCTAAGGGACTTACGTATACGCTTGGACTGGTCCACACTAGTGCTGGCTGGCTTGAATCTAAATTCACTATACGGTACGCTGAACATCTGACTATGTCTTGATATAGCTATGCTTTGGCTGTGTTATGAGATCATGACTGATGGTAGCACGCTTCAAGGTAGCTCATGACCATTCTTGAAACTGGCAGCGTATGATGTCTTGATCACAATCGATTCACGAGAGCCATGTCAAGTAAGGCGCTAAAGCAACGAACAACAGTTGCGTTTAAGTCCGTTGAACTCAATGCTCGAGTTCCCAAAACCTTACTCGGTGAGGGTCCACACAGGTTTAAAGGATTTCAACCCATCATCGCCATACAAACATTTGATACAACTTGCTACCACAAACGAAGGAATGGAAACTCTTATTGATCGTCTGCTATACAACAACATTAGCTCTTTATTACCCTAACTATTGGTTTCCAGCTTCTCAAGTGACCAAACATCTCACAGTTCAGCTATGAGCCACCCTAACAAGCTTTAGCCTGAATCCTTGATTTTTTGAGATTGGGTTCATTATGCTGACCCACCACACTCTATCTCATAGTCTGTACGTCTCTACACGCAATAGCAACTTTTTTTTGGATACATATCTTAACAAATGCCGTGGAAGCAAGGCTTTACCAATGGTACACACTTATGAGGAAGTGGTTACGTCCTCCCGCTATTGAGCAGAAACGCCCCATGCAAAAGTTCTAATGCTTGAGACTTGTGGAAGATTCTGATGATGAAGGGGGGGAGAAATTGTGCAGGCTAAAGGTGTTTTTTTTTTGAGCCTTGAATTCTTCAATTGTCGAGTTATTTCACTCATCAGAGTATTTATTCATAAAGAAACAGCTGAGCTACTCATGGGCAAAAATACAAAAGTTATACTTGTACGCTCTGATTGACGACAAATTGTGGCACTGTTTGTAACTAGAACATGCTTTGAGTTAAGTAGAAGATATTTGCGGCGTCAAACTTGTGACTTTGTCTTTCGTGCTTTTGTTGTAAAGAAAAAGCTGTGAACTTATTGAGACCGAGTTGCGATAGTTTGATTTATTACAGATAACAGACTATCGTGAAACATTGCATCAAAAGTCACGCCGCGATGGACGACTTGTGAAAATTGAGGTCTGCTGGAAAATACCTTTTCGCTAACTTCATATGCTGTCTTCACTTATGAGAGGTGTTCAGCTATTTTTGAGCACTCATGTATTCTTTGGCAGCTTATTGTAATGATTTTTCTTGCTATCGCGTTTGATGCCCTTAACTTCTCCTGTGCAGGGGAGTTGTTGATAGATGTTGGGTTGTATTCCTGTTCAAGTGGCCGACTCTTTCGCAAGTAAAGTAAAGTAGCCATTAGACACGCTAATGATCCAAAATACAAAGCTTGAATAAACGCATAGAAGATGATTGTTCAGAAAACGAAAAATGCTGCCCACGACTTGTCAACTACTTTTGAATCAAGCGATCAAATAAAAAATATTGACGTTGATCCTCTCAAAGTTATACCCCAAAAAATCCAAGCTCTCCTACGAAACAAGACTAAGAATCAACAACCATCATGTTTTGTGACCATTTAATTGGGCCGTAGACGGGTATCTTTACAAAAGCTCTTATTCAAGCTTTTACTCATTAGCTGTCATCATATTGATTATAGTTTTATATGGTGTTAGTTATTTGGTCTTGATGTTTGGTCTTGATGTTTGGCGAAGGCACTTTGACTTTAGATGGTACCAGCCATAACATGGTTTTTTTTTCTCATTGCTACTTCCATAAACCGGTATTTGATTTTGGTATAGGTAGCTCTTGCTGGTGCCTTCGTGATCAGCTTAGTCTATGACAGTTACAACTAAACATGTGTGGATTAGGGTTAGAGCATCACCACCACTTATTAAATACTTTGACAAGATGAGCTACTTTTCTTGCCCTTCTGTCGCATTTTCGTTATCACTGCTTGACGTGGTATTGTACCATCGCTTTAGCCACTGCTGATATGCTATCTGCTCTTTTGTACAGACCAGGCCTATTAAGTATATTGCTTAGCATCTGCTGTTTCAAAGAGCTCTAGAATCCTTTCCAGAAAAATACTGATGGTATGCTCTCTTTGACCTTTGTTAATATGGCATCAACATAGCAACTGACTTTATCCTTGCGGAAGTACAGTTGCTCCTTACTTTTGAAGCTGCTATAGAAGAATGCTGCTAACTCAGTTCTGAGAAAGTTAAGTGGAAAAATTTCAGTTCCTCAAAAGTTTCTGATATCTAAAAGCACCTATTAAAGATAAGCCTTAATCATGTTGAACAACCTTCCCGTTGAAGTGCTGCTTCTTATAGCAGATCACTTGCTCTACAATTCTGAGGATCCAACGGATTATCCTGGAAAGGCCTACACTGCATTAAATGACTTTAACTTCATATCGCCAGACAACCCTTTAGTACAACTTGCTGCGACATGCAAACGGATAAAAAAACACATCGACCCTCTGCTATATAAGAACATAAGCACTTTTACACACGACTTGGATAGCGCGTTTCTGAGTCACGGAGTAGCTCACAGATCGGGCAAAAATCATGATGCCAAGCCTGAATTTTTCTTTTATAACACGCTGGATCCCCAAAACAACATATTCGAATCTGGTTTGAAAATTGTTCGCCATTTATTTTTGTCTGATTGCGAACTATTAAAGGAACCAGTACCTTTTGATGATATTGATTTTTCTTTGGTTCATTATAAGTTCATGCCATGCTTGGAAGAAGTGAGCATCAAAATTACTCGAGATTTCATTGACACTCACCGATTGGTGCTTTGGAAAGAACAACTGAGTGAGTTTCCGTCAATGATCAAAGTTCACCTTCATGTGGAGCCACACTGCTTAATACTAGATCAAATGCTTATCGATTTACTAGAGCTGGATTGTACGTCATCTGGTTATCATCGTATAAAATCTCTTCATCTTATCATAGAACTCAATTATCTGAAGACCGTTGAGCCTTTGATTCACCTAGTTTCAAAATTGACGGGCCTTCAAAAATTGGCCCTTAACATTTATGACATGCCTTTAGGCCATCAGCGACAAGAAGTAATGGCCTTTCTTGAATGCACAAAAGACTTGCCAGTGCTGGAAGATCTCGAGTACACGATGGCATATTGGCCGAAAGAAGGAGCTTTCAAACTACCTCAAGGTCTCGAGTACTTCCTAACCAATGCAACGCGCCCCCATTTTTTCCTGAGCATTCAAAATTGTTTTGACTCAATAACACACCTTGAGATTGAGGACCTCGAATGGCTTGCGGATAAAAACGTCAAAAGACCTCTTTTCAAAAACCTTCAGAGTTTATTTGTCTATTCCATCTTCATCATAGAAGGCCTCGGAAGTCTCAAAAAACTTGTTGATGAAAGTCCTCATCTCATCAAAATGGGCTTTGCTCATCTTGATGTTGAGCATTACTTGCAAATTCTGCCATTTTTATCACGCGTTCAACATCTTGAATTTCCAGAATGTGGCTACCCCCCATCTGAATGGGTATGGGAACCCTTTGAGCATTTGAGACAAGACTATAAAGGCCCCTTTGAATATTTTTTGGTAGAGCTCCTGAGCCGCCACAGTCCTGCACTGCGCACGTTGTACATGCCCATGTCCATCGATGGTGGCGTATCAGAAGAGTCATTTTTTGAGCTCATGAAAACAGGCGTAACCTTTTCACAGTTAGATACTCTTCACATGTACTTGGACGCCCCTGATCCTGAAGACGACTCTGATCGTGTTCCTTATGATAGTGAAGAAGAAGAATGGCTGGCACAGGTGGAAGAATTTGATAGGGTCATGGATGAACTTGGAATTGTAGATCTCTATGAAGACTTAGGCAATTTTCCTGGTATTGAAGACTACAGGTCTGATGGTGATGATGAAGATGATGATGATGACGATGATGATGGTGATGGTGATGGTGATGGTGATGTTAGTGATGACGATGAATCCATCCATGAGTTCTTAAGTAAGTATAAACTTCCAACGGTACGCATTTTTGGGAAAACGGGTTTACCGTCGATAATATTTGAAGTTGGAAAAATGCGAGCGCTCCTAGACAAATCCGGTTGATAGATAGATAAATAAAAGGCTTCATTGTCTTGGCCAAATGTGAAAACTACTCCAACAGTAATTGCCACCAATCCCTGAAAAAAAAACAGTTTGTATTGTCATTGAAGAAAAGCATTAATTAATAAATCAATTCAACGTCCAGGCTAAATGATGAGACTACACAAGCTGTAATAACTATTTATACCTAAAAAAGAGGGACAGTTCAGGTTTTTGTCTGATACAGACCAATTCAGCTTACTCGCCGTGTTTGTGTTCAATTGCTTCGATGGTATCGGAATACTCCCTGAGACTGCAATGAGCCCCAACGCTAAGGGAAACCTGGTTGTATGGTACCAGGGGAAAACCTTATGCGAACTACCCTAAAAGGTTTGCCATCAAATATTACCGGCATAATTTATATTGATGATCTGGCTCAAGGATGATGTCTGCTTCTTCAGTAAGATTCTCAGTTCCGTCACTCATGTCGTTCTCTGTTTTCTAGAATACGCTTTACAGAGAGAGACCCGAGTGTTGCGGGCGGATTAGCGCGAGGATTATACCCGGGACATGTTGAATGTATAAAATGAATGAATGAATGAATAGATTGAAATCACGGCTATGAAAGATTATGTAGAAACAAAAATGGTAAAAGTAAAATATAAACACAAAGTAAATAAGAGCTCCCCAGGTCTGTATCAAATGCAGTCAAGACGTCTTCTTTCTTCCTTCATGGATGGCTTGAGCCAAAAGTCGTTTTACCGTAAGTCAAAACCCGAATCAC
>JAJMAH010000223.1:0-17319 GCA_030564925.1 Geotrichum aggregatum
AGTTCGCTTAGGTTTTCCCCTGGCTCCCCAGCCAGGTTTCCCTGAAGCGCTGTGATAAAAGGCTTAAGTAAAGCCTTTGCCAAAGCAGGGAGGATTCCAACACCATCACCGCACACGAACGCAAAAGCAAAAGCGAAATACTTCGCCCAGAAACCAAGTCTGTATCAGACAAGCAAAGAACCATGTCTTCTTCTATACGAATGAATGAATGAATGAATGAATAGATTGAAATCACGGCTATGAAAGATTATGTAGAAACAAAAATGGTAAAAGTAAAAGATAAACACAAAGTAAATAAGAGCTCCCCAGGTCTGTATCAAATGCAGTCTTCTTCTATACGCGTCTAATAGTTACTACCGACAGGGTGGTCTCCATAATTAGCCAGGACAATAAACTGATGTATTATTATTATGAAGTTACAGTGGCCGAGTGGTTAAGGCGATTCCCTGCTATCTAGTAGTGTAGGAATTGGGTTCTGCCCGCGCAGGTTCGAATCCTGTCTGTGACGATTTTTTTAACATTAAGTTGTTTACCGTCAAAAGCCTAGCGCGCTCGTGTGTAACGGTGATCTAGCGGATAGGCCTGTGTAGGAGCGAATGAGGATGCACCAGCTAATAGATGTGTATTGCGTATGCAAACACGGTGAAAGTATTCCTTTCCCTATGGTCATGATTTGCGGTTATCAAGGTATTCGACCCCCATTTGTTACAATTCGCGTATACTATATGATCTGCTTTCTGAGTCTTTCAAACCTCTGCCACTTGTCTATATATGGTGTAAGACTGAAACGTTACACGGTCGTGAATGTGTAAAATTAAGAGATGAATAGTCTGAAAGGTGATTTTGTGGCGCAGAGAAAGGTGAAGCTGGGGTGAATCGACTTTTTTGCAAACGTTTGCAGCCATGATATTTCGATCTTATTAAGAATAACGAAATCAAAAAAAATAAAAGAACCAAATGTACGAAAAGCGCTAACATTTCATTACTTGTGAGAGACAGACTCATTTCTGTGAAACGATCATAAATAGTCCAGCCATAATCGTAATTATAAAATTTTTAACTATTGATTGATTTAATCTAAACATAACAAAAATTATTTCTGGGGGGAGCCGCAATAAAAACACGTATTTTTTATTGCGTTCCATGCAAAACGTAAATTTAAACAAAAATAAGCCCAACCAATAATTTTCCCAAGACGGAAAATAAAAAGAAAATGGGCCTGGGTGTCTTGTGCTGGTCTACTCAAAATCAGCAGGCCTATATTTAATTTCAACCAATTCTATTGGCGCAAAAGTTGACCGCAACAACTTTTTGATCTCTTCATATTCGTTCACACACAGTTTGTAGTGGCGGTACCATGTTCCCCACAGTTTCCTATCTGTATGATCCAAATCAACCCAGTGATAGCATATTCCGCACAGCCCCTCCCATCGAGCCTCCCGAATCACTTTACGTCGAATCACTAACGGGTCTTCGAATATGCTGCCGCCGGGAAATATACCATGCTCGTGATTCTGGTGATACAAGTAGCCCGAGTTTTTCATAAGGTACCAGCCGCCCATTTTGCAGTACTCGCACCAGCCCTCTTTACTGATGCCGTGGCGTCGGCAGTAATATGGATCGTAGCGGCTTGTTTTTTTGCTGTTGATGAATGGAATGTCTTCATGAGCGATCTTGTAGTGGACGGATTGCACTTTGTCAGTGGTTCCGTCTGGCTCGGTGTGAGGGACACTGCCGGCAGGTGCAAGACCGCCAGGTTTGCGGGTCTCTTTGCTTAAAGAGTGTAGATGGGTGAGCTGATTTGAACTGAACTCGGTTACGCCTCGTCCTTGGCCATATTTGACATCAGTTAATAGCTGCCGAGCAACATACGCGTTGATTCGACGTGGAGGCCGAGACATGATGATATCCAACGCCTCTTTCAGCTCTTCCAAGCTAAAACTGAGACCTTTTTTATCTTCAAGTCTAAAAAAGTTTTCTGTTTTGGGCCGACTTGAAGTCCACTTCATAAAAGTCTGTTCGATTTCCTGTTTGTGACGTGCATCCATTATAAGACTCACACCTTTGGGCAAATCCAGCTGTTTTTTTATACCGCGAGACGGCTCACGTCCAGCTTCCGTAAGGCCAATGTCTGTCAATGGTGACATATAAGACGAAAAATCTGCGCTCGTGCCAATTGCTGCGTAGATAGCACTAATACACTGCTCCAAGATTTCTTGCCCACTGACTCCCTGGGATGTGCCATTTTCGAGTGGGACGGATTGGCCATTGTAAAGGCCAGGCATTTGGAAAGAGCGGGTTGTGCCTCCTGTACGAATGAGGTTTTCAATACGGGTTATTTTGCCACGACCTGCCCGCAACGACATGGCACTGTTGAACCGGGTATCTGCTTTAACTATAGGTGAATATTCGTTTGAGTTGTTTTTGCAAGAGAGGCGAGTCATTATAGAACGTTCGAGGTTTTCGCCTGGAAGATGAATGAGAGGCTTGTAAGGCTGTTGTGCCTGCATCAAGGGGCTTGCTTCCCACGAGCCAGCGTGCAACGGTACGTAATCGTTGATGGTCTGACTAGTCATGAGACCAGTACTGCCTGAATTGCTGAGAGTAGTTCCAGTATTGGCATACGTTGTCTGCTGAGGTTGTTGGTTATATTGCATGTATCCAGGATACGACGCAGGAGCCTGGTTAAATGCGGTATTGGGGGAAATATAGTTTGTGTAAGGTATTGCTGGGTTTGTGCCCAAAAATAGTCGTGAGTTGACTGTATTCGGGGTGTTTGTGTTTGCACTCGATACCAAAAGGTCATTAGATGGAACGTACATACTAGAGCTTGATAGCCTGTGTTGCTGATGTTGTGGTTGCTGGCTGTTTTGCGGTGGAGGCATATTTGGGCGCATCTGGAGCGGCACTTGATTGGATAGAAACCCATCATAGTCATTGAATGGTAAAAGGTTCCTGTTGTAAAGTTGCTGTTGTTGCTGTTGTTGCTGTTGTTGTTGTTGTTGGTTGCCCAGTTTTGCAGGGTCTGTAGAATGATTTAGGCTTTGCTGGGGTATGTACCTTGCATCCTCCAAATAGTTTGAGCTTAGGCCAGCTGTTGAAAGCGGCATTTGATTAAGATAACGATGATAATTTGGCTGGTTTGACTGATTCAGCTGGCTCAATTCGGCGGGATCTGGCTGCGAATTTCCAGCAAACAGGTTTATTGCTGGAGAAATATTGTGACGCTGTGTTTGTTGCTGGGGCTGAGTGTGTAAATTTGGGTCATACACTACACCTGGATTCAGAGCTGATGGCTCGGATGTATCAGTATGCCGGTACGTTAGATGCGAATCTTTTGCAGAAGAGTCTACAGAATAACTGCTCATGCTGCTATTGCTGCTTGCACTTAATGGCGAAACGTGCGAGTATCCCGGAAGAGACGACGATACAGTCGAAGTAGTGTAATTGGAGCCACTCTCGTTTCTAAAATGTTTACTCGATCCAAGGGTCCCGGTAAAACTAATGGCTGCGGGAGACTCCGTACTTGGATACGGGTGCTGAACCTGGTATGCTGCGTATTCCTGGCCAGAAATAGCCGGATCTATCTCAACCGGCATAGGTGCGAGTTGCGTAGGTGAAGAGTGAGAGTTTTTGACGAGGGGATCAGTCATGAGTTTGACGTCTCTCTTGGAGTTTATGCATGTAAGCTGGCTATTCAAGAATAATTTCGACAAGTCTGTTCAGTGATATGGCAAAAATTGGGGGAAAACGGTAAAAGCGAGAAACCTCAAAAAATATATGGAGCTTTCATTATATATATTAGTACATGACTTTTTGATTTCAAATTTATGATTGAAGCAAGCTTATACTCTTGTAAATGGGCTTGGTAGTAATTTAACCATAGAAACTGTAAGGACATGAAGACATTGTTTCAAGAAGCTGCGAATATGAGTGCCATTGTTGTTAAAATATAGCTTTGCATCTACAGCCAAAATGCACAAAGAACTTTCAATGAGGCAACCTGGAGGGCTTGCTTTTGCTTGATATTTGCATTTAATTTCCAAAGGAAATTAATTATGCCCCGGGAAATAAGCTTTTTTGGTAGTCTATAGTTGTAAATTTGATTGAGTTACAATCTTTTCAATTTATCGAGATAATTCAGAATCACGTAAAATTAAATGCATCTACTTGAAGAAATCTAAAAAGCATAAGGAAATTAGATGCAACGATACCTATGATTTAAAAAGCACTTGATATATGCGCAGGTTCCTGGACTTTCCAGTTTCAACAAAACGATAACTTAAGCTTGATTTGATGTGGTTGATTCGACTTTCAATGTTCATTATCCGATAATATAGGGTGTAGTTATTGCTATAGGCAGTTTTTTGTATTTGACTGTGTCGGTTATCATGTCGACAAGTCAATAGTCTATTTTTTTTCTCTTCCTGCTATGAACCTAGCTTGGGATGAGATGAGATGAGATGAAACTAGTGATTGAAATAACATCTGTTTGAGGCAAGATTGTGAGGCTGGCCTGTCAAGACAGATATTCTTTGACAGTCTCAACTATTATACTCTAGATAGAACCAAATTCAACCATCCCTGAAGTTTTTGGTATTCTGGCTTAGGGCAGCTAGCGAATTACTCAGGTGAATTCTTTTATTAGCAAGAAGCAAAAAGAAAAAGAAATGCAAATTCCTTTCAGGCACCTGTCTTTACAGGTCGTTGCACACGTATGAAAAGCCACAGCTAAGCTATTCAAGATATTTGGACCGCCGGGCTAGCAAGAGATAACGGCTAGTTGATGATTAACATGGATTCTACTGATTTTGTTGTATAGTTGATTTGATCGCATCTGTGTGAGCATTTTCGAATACTTCGATTTTTACTTAGCAATTCTTCTACTGCTCAGTGCTTTCGAGCTACACATGATTTTAAAAAGCAACATTTATCAATTGCATTTTCACGTGTTGTTTTGGATGACTGACAATACTGTTATGGCTCAGCTCGTATTCCTCCTTCACACGATGTAAGTACAGTGCTCAGAACCACCGCTTTGACCCTAGCCTTCAAAAACCACGCGCTTTATTTTAACTCTTGAGGGTCTCGAATTATTTTATTAGCGGCACAAATATATTATAAACACAAAATCAACAACTAAATAGAAAAGAAAATTCTCAGACAATTCATGCCCTTTAGAGCATGTAATGGGCGGAGAGATGGAAGAAGTTTAAAACGTATATATGAAATAGAAAGAAGAAATTTATGCTAGCACCGTAAAAGAAGAGCAGTTGACAAGATTAGTCAGTTGCTTCAGCTTCCATGTCGTCGTAGACTATGTAGACCATGGGAGTGTCCGCTGAGATTTCTACAGAGGACATGGGCTTGCCAAAATGCTGGGCCATTACTTGTTCTTGGCTTCTGTGATGCGTACGTTCGGACTCGCTATGATGTGATGAGAATTCACCTCTAAACGAGGACTCTAAATCACCAAGCTTTGACTCAGCGTGAGAAAAAAATTTGTCCCAAATGCTGGAAAAGAAGGAAGCGATATGATAGCTACCTTGTTTAGAGGCTCTGTGAATATCAGTTGGCCTTTTTCTTTGGTGGCAGCCTTTTGATCGAGAATGAGGTCCTTTTGAAGCCTCAACTCTTTCAAAATGATGTCCACGAGGTGGCCCGCGATGAGGAGGCTCGTCTGAAGGAATATCAACAAAATCTCCATGATGAGGAGGTGTACGATGGAAAGGCCTGTCATGAGGAAAATCATGACAAGATACACAGTTGGAAGGCCTGTCAAGGGGGATATCTCCATGAGGTCCACGAGGACGGCCGGGCCCGTCTTGAGAAAATTCATGAAAATATTCGGGGTAAGGTAGCTCATTAGGAGGAAACCCGTGGGGAGGAGGACAATTTGAAGGACCATTGGGAAAAGGGCCATTAGGAGGAAACCCACGAGGAGGAGGGCCATTAGGAGGAAACCTATGAGGAGGAGGCCCGTTAGGAGGAGGTCCGCCTTTATGATGGTCGCCCTTGTGATGGCCCTTCTTACCCTTCTTGTGATGACCATGGAAGGGCTCAGACTTAGTGTACAGGTCAACAGGAATATCACCAATATAGGCACGGTCACCGAATCCACCAATGAAATAGATGCTATCTACGTCAAACTGAACCCAGTGCGAGGTGTGAGGAGCATCTTCAGAGCCGGGCAGCCAGTATTTTGCGTCTGGGTGACGGTGCAAAAAGCATTTTGTGAGTTCGTGGATAGTTTCCTCGTCATCTTTTGGTATGTCAACAAATTTGCCGCGTAACGAAGCACGCACGTTGCCTGCTGGAGACGGAACAATCCCGCCAGGGTAAAATGGGTTAGAGTGATCGCCAATAGCATGATCCCCAACACGAATGGACAAGGACGCAAAAGAGCCGTTGGCAATGTTTTTAAAGGTGGAGGAAACGTCTAAAGCAATTAAAGTCAGACTACCGTTGCGATGGCAGTCGGCATAGTACTCCATGAAAGAGACAGGATACCCATTATCTGTTGTGGCTACGTTGGCAAGAGATTCGCGAAACACTAGAGTTCTTGCTTCGACGGCGGCTTCCTCGACGGTGGGAACTGTGAAGGAATCTTGGGGGTGGTCATTTTCGGTGGCGAGATTATGAGGAATAAGAGCAGGAGCTGCAGACACGAGTGAGGCAGCCACTGTTAGGCTTCCTGCGATCGATTTCCAATACATGACTGCGCGAGGTGAGGCGAAGTACTAGTATGATATGTGATAGTTTTAGTGAGCGAGCGAAGTAGGCCTAGTGAGCCGTGAGAAAAATCAAGAAAAAGAAGGGGGATTGATTCTATTAAATAGCAGTATAATTTGATTATCTTTATAGAATAAGCCCATAATAAATACGAGCACAATGAAGGTGACATGAGTTACGAGAAGAGAGCTTTGGAGGCTTTTTTGCGAAAAACTCGAATATCGACCGCGTAAGCTGCAGAGAGTGACGCAAGTGTTTATACTCCTAATTAGAGCATTTAGATCTTATCATTGCCAAATACAGAACTTTGCCCTAAAGATTTGCTTAGCTCCATACTTAAGAAAGGTTTTGGGCTGAAAGACAGACGTAAGCGTTGTTGACCAATCAAGAGGCTTATAAGCTATATACTGTAGTTATGTCCCGTGCCTATACTCTTGGCAAGGTGTGTTTCATTGGCTATATTAGAGCGCAATTCCAAATTAGGAAGGTGCACTTAGATGGTGCTCAAGGCGGAGACTTGCGTGGCTAGGCAAAGTGTAGGGCAGAGCTTTATTGAGCAAGTAATCTGAGCAATACAATAAATCGGACAAGTATTCACTGGCAACTGACAGAACTCATCAAAAAGCTGGTGCCAGTTATCTAGTTCATTTGATTCAATACCCTAACAATACATTGAGTACCAGTAGCCTATCTACACTATACAAATGTGTCATGCGTGCGTGCAAAGGCTCAGCAATATCAGTCTCAGATTCCCGGAGTTACGTATGACGTCGTACGTGGTGGTGGGCCCGCTGGAAGGTTTCATCTCTTGGATAATGCACATAATAACATGAGTTCATCTAGTGAGTTTGGAGTTGATATCGTGGAATCATATCCATTTCTGATGTAAGATCCACGATCATGATCTTAACCATAAACTCACAGGCTCTTCTAATCTAATAGTAGTAGAACTACCAGTCAATTGCAATTGAGTTAAAGGCTCCCCGTAACAGCTCTGGAAGCACCTTGCCTTCTATTATACAGTGCTTCACAATCAACTTGACGTGTTCTGGCTTCACACGAGCCAGCCAAATTGCATTTCCAGAGCGGGTGTACACAATAACATTAGCAGCATACTTGTGGCCACCTACATGTGACACTTGCAAAACGTGTACACCTCCTGAGCGTTCGTCTGACGCATCTCGATAAAGATCCCTCTCCAATAGTTCCTGTTCAAACACCTCTTTGAGAACCTTAGCCGTTATAGCACACCGCTTGTCGCGAGTGCGATGGGAACAAATTAGCACATACGCTAGGTTGTTGGAGAGTGCAACAGAGGCCAAAGATGTCTTAGGCATAACTATACTCTCGTAGACCGAGGGCGACAGAGTAATAGGTATGGCTTCTTTCTCAGCAAAAGTAGACGCTTGCTTGATATTCTTGTTGAAATTTGGGTTTAGTGACCCACGCACTTTGTTTAGAGACTCCATGACAACTGATAGATCTCCACGTGCAGAGCCAGGAGTAACACTGTTGATGAAGAGGAAATCAGGCAGAATCAGTAGCCGAGACGGTCGTTTCGAGTCAGGCCCGTCGTGCTCAAAAAACTCCTCTGGTGGAGCCAGAGAAGAAGCCAGAACTACAACATCATCCCCGGCCTTGTTCCATGTACTTTTTGCTTGATTCACAGACTTTGCGAGCGAGCCGCTCTCCTCGGTAACGTTTTTGACCCAGTCAGTTTTGCCGGTCGCACAAAGAATATGACCTCGCCATGGCTTGACCGACCCCCATAGCGGCGTCGTAGTGTCAATGAAGAGAGATGAAGGGTACTTAGCTGTGCAAGACTCGCAATCTGATGGTGAACAGCTGGCTATTCTGAAGCGTGATTCAATGTCTGTCCTGTCGCGCGTGGCTTGATCTCTGCCATCAATGAGAGAGCGAAACAGGCGCATTATGAGTAACTAGATAAATAAAGAATAAGAACAAGAGGTAAAACATGGGTATATATATATATTCACAGTCCGATGTTATGCTCGCGAGTCCTCTGAATGAAACAGTCGCGATTTACTAGTAGTATGGCTCCGGCATGCATACAATCTCAAGTGTAAAGTGATATTCAGCCGTGCTTTTCTCTCGGACACTCGGATCGAGGGCATACCGACTCGAATGCCAGCTAACTTCAGGCTAGCGTCAGAAGTATAGAATTCGATCGTTTTCCCAAGCATATAAACTGGTAAACCAAATTGCAAAAAGGTCAGAGATAGAGTCAGTAGACATCCATAAGGCCTTCTTTTACTAGAAATCTATGCTAATGCGGAACTTAACTTCTACTGCTCATGATCATGCCACCAAATCACCTAGGGCACAGAAAAAGCGTTGTCGAACCCGTCGAAACGCTACCAACCCATGAATTGCTAGGAGGCTTATTCAATTGAAGGCATCAAAAAGCAAAGAGCAGGTGTGCGTTTGTGTGTGAATATAAATAAAAAGTGATTCCATCAAACATGGAACGCAAAAAGTTTCGAGGCAACAAGCCACGACACAAACAAGACAGCTACACAAGCTAGCTTCTGTCCTCGTGAAAATCCACGCCTCTTGTTCTCTTCATCTTCCTCCCCGGGAGGAGGTGCCGCCTCTGCAGCAGCCCCTGGACTTCGCTTTAAGTTTAAAGGCACTAACCGAGAAGCCTGGCCCTTTTTATTTGCTGCTGCTGATGCTACTGCTGTAATCTCCTTTTCATTGGCAGCTACAAGCTCCGGAAATTGCTGTACAAACTGGCTGTTGCTTTTGTTGTTATAGGCCTTACTCTTTCTCGCAAACTCGCGTCGAGACTCATCAGTGCCACTCACACTTCCTGCTGTAGACTCGTCAGCAACCATGAAGCTGAGAAGGCCAGTCAATATAGTGGACACGCTCCAGGCGGGGTTCCAAGTTTTGGGGTGATAGTCACTGATGCTCAAGCACAGTCGCATGCCTGGTCGGAATCTGCCAGAGGGAGTAAACATGCGAATGGCAGGTGGTTTGAATGGGTAGTCAGATGGGAACGTAAGTGTGCCGTGATACTGCCCACCTTCATAGGGGGTTTCTGGAGGGCCAGTGATTACGTAGTGCCATTCAAGGATGTTACTTTCATTGGGGCGCGCTTGAATGAACGGGGGAGGCGATTCCTCAAAGTTTCTATACTCTCGTGTGAGCTGACATGGTTAGCACAACAATTAAGATAGACGTTGCTGAGATGAGAGACATACTCTTTTGTGAGCACCTCTTGAAGCCATTTTATTTCTTTCAATAGTGTATTCGATATACTATGAGTTCAATAAGATTCGGTAAGACTCTGGCTATTACACGATCGTGGCTACGTCGGAGCCTGAGAAAAAAAGATTTCTAGACATAAACTCAAGCAAGAAAAGTTACCCTGTAGAATTATACCCGTTCCCAAAAGTTAGCGCCCAGTTACCACTCTTCCAACCTTCTCATACAAGTCCACAAGATCTAAAAACACACTTTTCTTAACCCTTTTAACACTTGCAATGGGTGCATGCTTGTCATGTCTACGAAGTAATGACTCAGTGGACTCTCTGGGCGTATGTATACATCCTCAGCATAAACAGATTTGCACTAACCTACTTCTAGGGAAATGAGCACGCGCCGCTCCTCACCCAAAATAACAACAACTATACGTACGGAAATAACGGGTTTCTCGGTCGTCTGCCGAAAGACGAGTCCTCTGGTGCTCCTGGACCTGGCATAGGCGCAATTCCGCCGGAAGATAGGCAAAAGCGCGAACAAGATTTAGCTGACGTCGTGCATTCAACGGGTGACAATCTCATTGACATTTCAGCTGTAGAGCAACCTGAAATACTAAGGGATACTGGTGGTCGCCGAACAGCGTCTGAGTTCAAGGAGGCTTTCCTAAAAGAAAGTCCAGACGACGACGGGATTGTAGGTATAGCAGTCAATGTGTCTTCCTCACCACAGTCCATTATACACTCAGTCATTCCAATAATAAGTCAAATCCAGCCTCAGGCTCTGAGTGTAGACACAAAATTGTGGCTGGATCGAATATCAAAAGAGGCACAGACTGCTTTGGCTGCTGAGCCAGTGGTCAAGCTTGTCGGGGACCTTGTTCTCACATTCGAGTAATGTCTCTCTTCCATTAATATATGTATATCGTGCATTTTTTTCTGTTTTTAATATGATATGTTCATTTTTATTGCTACAAAAACCGGTGGTCTTGTGGTGTCCTCGTCAGCGGCGTCCGTGCTTTGATTGTCTTCAAAATTATATCATCATTCACAAGGACCTTCATAGTGCTTTCAAAAGTATGGCGCTGAACAAGCCTCCCAAAATCTATAATTATTGACGCACATAGACCTCCCACCTCTCTACGCACACTTCTTGCCAGCTCACCCCTAAACAAACATTTCCACAATGCTGGAGCAGGAGAAAATCCGCCAATACTATAATCTCACGGAAGAATTCGCTAACGAATGGAATGAGCCCAAAGCTTTTACGGAACTAGACTATGGCAAAGCTGGAAAGTCCTCTAAATACGCCTTACTACGTCAGCTAGTATCGTCGTCTAGCACTGGCTCAAACGTGCCATTGCCCCAAGATGAACCTGACCCTCTAGGATCAACATCTAGTGTGGTATCTGTCCTGAAGTCTAGGCACGTTGATGTCCGGGATCCCGTCAAACGAAGCAAATACCTGATTTCCTCAACCAAATTCAATCCACGACTTTTCCTACGCGATGTCCACCCTGATGCTACATATGAGAATTTAATCAACTCGCTGAGTTATTTGGAGTCGACAATTTCAGAGCGCTCTGAGGCGCTTCGGTTTTTAGTAGAACATGATTATGACCGCTTCGTGCGCTCAAAGTCTTCTCTTGACTCAGTTTTCAACAACATCCAAACCGCTGGATTCAATGAAAGTGAGCAATGGGGAGTGGCGCATTTACAAGGCATGATTGACGATGCCAACTCGAAAGCTGCACTGATCATGAAACCAGTGCGAGACAGTCGGACAAAGCACAACAAACTCAAGACAGCTTTGACTCTGATAGAAAAGAACAAATACTTATTCAACCTACCTGCAGCCATGCTTCACCATGTAAAAACCCATGATCACGACAGCTTAGTTCGGGACTTTCGCAGAGGCAGAGACATTCGCGATAGTGAAGAGCAAGACGAACGCTCTATTGACCCAATGTCGAAAGAATCATCGGATAATAAAAAGGTTACAGATCGAATCTGGAGCGAGGTCAAAAACATCGTTGAAGAATATAAAAAAGAAGAGTGGAGGAAGCTTGCCGATGTGTCTGCCGACCAAAACTATCTTGGTGTGATTTCGAAGTTGCTGGAGCTTGGCTGTGAGGACAATCCTATCCACGAATGGATCTCTTCTCAAATAAGCTCTTTTGAAGCTGAGGCAATTGCTGCCTTTGATAAGCTTAAGTCCACTACAACTATGCATCGCATCAACATTCTTGCGGTCCCGCAGAATCCGAGTGGTCCGCTTGTCTCTGCACTTCGCGAGTTTGAAAAGTCACACTCCGTGGAGCAGAGCGATACTCTTTGTGATAACTACTCTGTCATTGAAATGTGGCTCACTGTCAAAAACATCACGCAGGACATTGCCACACTCATGTCGAGGTTCTGTCAATTCTGGCAATGTTGTCAAGGCTTTCTTGAAGGTAGTTTACAAAAGAACCTTCCTAGAGGCTGGCATGATGAATCGGTTGCTCACTTGTCTTTTTCGCGAGGAGAAATCATGGAGATTCAGAAGCAAGGCCGGAGCATCATCAACCTTATAGCAAACGAAATTAACCAATTCTTTTCCCTCATGTCAAATGCACCCCAAACACCACAACTTGGACAAGCGAACTCTGCGCCTGCGGCTTCGAACCAGCTGCAGGTCACACATACAGGCCGCTCTAGGCGCCGTTCTTCCATCATGAATCCGGCAGCAAACTCATCCGCTGAAATCCAAGTTCCCAACTTTTTCCCTCCCCATTCAAATGCTCTCAGCGCAGTCAAATATTTGCCATGCATTATTTTTCAGCTTGCGTCAGGGCTGAGGGACTTTGCTAGACTGAATCTGTCACCAAAAATCAGCGAGGACCTTCAAAATGTTTTGTCAGTCATGCGAGAGAACTCTGTTGCAGGAGTAATACACGCTTGGTCCCAGGATTCTTCCTACTTATATTTGACTGAAAACTGGTCTCTTTCTCTTATCAGTCGCCATCTTACAAAGGTTCCCACTTATTTGAGATCTTACGAGTCCATGGTCATTCTTGGTTTGAAGGATGTCATGCACATTACTTACAATAATCAATCGTTGGAAGGTGGTACAGACATAATTCCACCTCCAACTAGCCAGCTTTTGAGCAAAGTACTTTCCAGCTTTTCCAGTTCGATTTCCACTGCCTTGGACGTCATTATGAAGCTTGTCCTGCCTGCAGAAAACGTCAATCATCGCAGGTCGGTGAGTGCAAACAGTGTTACACCACAAGGATCTTCCATATCATCTTTAGAAGCAAGCGAGCTGCTGCCTGATGGCCTGTCTGATGACAAAAAGATTCTCCTTACTATCTCCAACCTGAGTGATATTCGGGATTCTGTCATGCCTTATCTCTTCAAGCTTTACGAAAGGAGTTTTAGCGTATCATCTCGTGAGAGCTCAATGGCATTACAAAATAGTATAAACACGATGGACACCACGCTTTTCGAGCTTTATACGCGGCGTAAAAAGACTCTCTTGGCTGACGGCTTGCGAACAGGAATTCTCAAGGCAGGCATCCAATGGACGGCGGATGAACCACACCCGCCTTCCGTAAGCAGCTACATGTACGATTGTCTTCTCAATCTTGTTGTAACTCATTCCAACGTCACTGAAATTGCTCCTGACCAAGTGGTCCGCGTGATTTCAGTTCTTTATGATCATATTGTCAAGACTCTTCTTTCTTGTTACCGTGAAATCGAGCAGTTTGGCAAGTATGGTTTGCTGCAGGTTATTGCCGATATTGGATTTATTCGAATTACTCTTGAGCGCTTCCAAACACCAAAAATGCTGAATACTTACTCGCTAATGTATGATACTGTCAAAGAGACAACGATTGACAAGCAACTTTGGAACATGAAGTCCCCTCCATGGGAAAGAATTCATGGAGTGGTTGTTGATGCACAGGCTTCAAGCAAAATGGATTTTAGATGCTTCAGTGGTGTCTAACATTATGGTCACTGTTTTGTATATTGTATTCTTTGCCTTTGTAATTGCTGTTGACAAAAGCTTCAATTGTGTAAGTAGCTCAAGCGATAGAATTACAACAATCGAATACTTTGGGGTACATGCATGAACAATCTTTCGAAGGAATCTTTGAAGGTATTTCTTCGAAAAACTGCCTAGTTTTCCTTTGTTTATCATGTAGAACCCTTGCGTGCTTAGCGGTTACAGAAGTGAGCGTGTTGGCAACTCAGTAGCTCACATAACCTTTTCAAGTATTTGGATATCCAAAGTTGTTTAATTGTGAATGTTTTGATTTGGCATGGACAACTATTTCGTCTAAACCTCGTTACAATGCTTCTTTCTGGCGTACAACTCCGGTATACTAATTCTCGCATGTGCTACTGGTACCTTCTTTTTGGACCCGTCATCTTTGATCATTCATGATTCATGTATTTGATATTATGTTGAATGGGTAAATATGACGAAACTTATTCAAGTTGAGTGTCTTAACAAAATGGTGCTATTGTCTTTATAACGTATCTTTTTTTTTGGTTAAAGCTACTAAGGAGGCCTTGCTCTATATAGTTGCATGTATCTTTGACATCAATCGTCTGTGTTTTTTTTTTTTTGATGGTATACACGTTCAGAAATTGTATTCATCCAGAAATTTTTGTTGAGGCTACGGTGATGATGAGATTTAATTTTCAGAGCAAAAATGAGATAGTATTGTTATTCTAATCCTATATAGCCACATGATAATGGTGAAAATTGTTTAGTATGTTTCGAACTGAAACTTAACTCTGGAATTGATAGGAGCAATATTTGACATGTACCAGAACTGATTATGGCCTTGTTGAACTGTTGTGAGTTAATCAAAATGAGGAGCATTGTTGTAAGTCGTGTTTTCAGTGACATACATATATGCCAGCAATGAATTCCACCTCAAGATATGTAGTGTTCGTTTAAGCAATATTTAATGACAGCGTTTTTTTTCTTTTTTTCTTTTCCTGTAATTATGAAGTAAATATTTGATATTAAAGTAGAAGTGCTCTTTTTGTTGCTTTATGGTTGTGCAATAATAGGTCTTACTACGATAGCGGGTTAAAACATATCTTGTATAGGAATGCTAGTTTAACTATTTGCACCTGGTAGGCAGCTGTTGAAATGACTGAATATACGTAGGCTTTTGACCAATAAGCAAAACCCAACACTAAAAGCATAAAAGGGAAAGCCTACAATTATGCTGCGTAGCTCTTATAAGAGTTTGAAAATAGCAGAACCCATCTCAAGAGTAACGATCTACTTTGAAACGGGATTTTTTCTCAGGCTGCAACTTCCACCTGACTATAATAGGATTCAATAGCGTCAAGAGAGGATTGCCATGGGCTGGAATGAGCTTCATTTGTTTTTAAGGCCAATTCTAATTCTGGTATATACCGAATCAGCCTCGGTATTTTATATAAGGCGCAACCTCAACACATCAAAACAGCGAAGCCTTATCATTTACAGGCTCGCTCTTGAGCATCAAACAAAAAAAAACGTAATACAACTAAATAACACTTAAGGAGAAAAGTCCAAAATTTTAGCCTTGTCCTGATCATCAATATATGCTAAATTAAAAATCTCAATGGCTTATCATTGTCTGTCATCAAATGATTGTAGGCGGAATAAAAGCAGTTTGGATGTAAATTTCATCTATATATGCCATTATCAATATGGTTTAAATAGTCACCGAATATTGATCTGTTTATGCAAAGATATTGAGCTTCGCCAGTATTTACAACATAAATTTGCTCAAAATAAGGAAATGGTTCGTATAATTTAACAATTGCATCACATTTTATATGCAACTTTATACTAGACAGCGGCGTTAAAAAACTAGGCCATGTTCAAAACTGATGATAGTCTTCGTAATAATTGATAAGTCCTTGCGAGTCTTTTCGACGGCTTTTCAGCATGGGTTGGAGAGCTGCTGCTATTAGGAAAGGTTTAAAAAATATATTCGTAGCTGTTGTAAATCTTAAGCCATTTTTCGGTCTGTCTCTTGCGTATTATTTCACAAATAGCAATAACACTTCACCCAATACTGTAAAACTTCCTTGCAACTTTTGTGAGCTTTTCTTTCGTTTTACTTTCAAAAGGAGCTTCCTAGGTCGTTGGTTTATTCAAAAGCTCAGCCTAAGCTTAGCGTCAAAACGGCTAAGTTTTTTTAATCATTTTTCTATTGTTTTTAGGACCCTGGCCAAGGTCTTCTCCTAGCAATTTCCATTGATATCAATCACTTTTTATGTTTTTGAGAATATTTACAGTAAATATTTGGTTACCATGTTTGCGTTCTTCGCAACTCAGAGAACTTACGGAAAGTTTCCTAATAAACATAGTGTGCAACAATACAAGCAAAGCTGTATAGAGCATGCTGTAAACCATAAATTCTTACAAAAAGATATCTTGATGCGTGAACTAGCAAAAATTTGTACTGAGGGGATCTCTTCGTGACACACAAGCACTCATTCACAGCCACAAAAGTCTATACTTGATCTCGGGCCTTTCTACTTAAAGGGGCTAACATGGTATCTTGAAAAATAAATAAAAACCGGTTCCTACAAAAACACGATGACTGCTAGTCAACTAATCTAGGCTGTCTGAGGAAATAAAGTTCAAAGTGAAAAGCTTCTCTTTAGTTTAACTTCAGATAGATCGATGAATTACTAAATTATACAGGGCCAAATGTGGAAACTACACAAACTGTAATAACTATTTACCTAAAGAAGAGGGACAGTTCAAATTTTTGTCTGACTGTCCAATTCAGCTAACTCGCCGTGTTCATGCTCAAGTGCGTCGATGGTGCCGGAATACTCCCTGGGACTGCAATGAGCCTCAACGCTAAGGGAAACCGGGGTGTATGGTACCAGGGGAAAACCTTATGCGAACTACCCTAAAAAGTTTGCCATCAATGAGGCAAAGTGCGGATTGATGTAAGAAACTTGGCTATCGCGATAAGACCCTTTCTGGTATTCAAAAGGATCTTAAGGTCAAGTCCCTGAGAGATTTTCAGTAGTGCGTGCCGCTCACTTTTTTTGGGGACATTCGATGAGAAAATGTCGCGGTGTTTCCAGCTCGCCACATTCACAGTTGTAGTGCGTTCTTCGATGTTTAAGCGTTGAAGATGTCATCCAAAATTGCCATGGCCGGTTCTGAATTGGACCAGTTTACTCAAAATGGGTTTGTCCAGCGTTTTCATCAGCGAAGTTAGAGGATTTCTTACAGACTTACCGTACAGTTCATTGCCTGTAATGGTCCTATAGTAGCTTCCACTTGTTTCCTGCCTAAACTTCAGGCTCCAATTTTCACGTTCAGTTTCCTTGACGCTCCTTTTGA
>JAJMAH010000224.1:0-17310 GCA_030564925.1 Geotrichum aggregatum
TGGTAGTCTACTCGCATGTTCCGTATCATGAGTTCCAGTCTTTGCATCTTGGCGGGATCGTAGGCTTCCGCTTCTTGTATCTCGTCATTCGCATATGAGTCAAAGTTGAAAATTCTCTTAAGCTTGTTGTTCGCCTTTTCTTGGGGTTCCTCAGTGTCGCCACCGCAGTCGTCCATTTCTTCGACCTCTTCACCACCACTATTTTCTGCACTGTCACCCTCGTCAACCTCCAGCGCGGTATCAGGGGGATCAGGCTCGATGAGAATAGTTACTTCATCAGTAAAAACCTCAGGTCTTTCGACCATATCAATCTCGAATTCGGCGTCGCTCATTTTCTCTTCCGAACAAATTTATCATGAATTTGAATCGCTGGCGCCCTTTACAGTGTGTGCAATCACTCATCTTTTATTTATCTCGATAAGTCCAAAAGGTGAAGACAATTCAATAGTGATGCAGTGGCTCAATGGTAGAGCATTGGATTCCAATTAAGGATATAACTATCCAAAGGCTGCAGGTTCGATTCCTGTCTGTGTCAATTTTTTGTTTACTTTTGCTTTACTTGCTGTGCATACGGAAGATGGTTCAGAGTCAACTGTTGCAGTCAGCAACATTACGCGAGCCAACAACAGTAAGTACAAGTCGCTTGGATTCAAACACAAGCCCAGGACAGTTTTACTACCTCTACCAACATTCATTATAACTCTAATTATTCTGTCAGCTTATTCTTTTTTCTTATTTTTGATTTTTTCGTATTTTTTGTATGTTTGAACTGCTTTAAAAGTTTAGATTACAAAAGCTTGGAGAAAAAAAAGATGGGGTCATCCCGGGTTTGATCCGGGGTCGCCTGCAAACACGATTTTTTGTAACCGCGGAATGCCTCGATTGTTACCCGAAGCAGGCATACTACCACTATACTAATGACCCATATTTTTGGAAATTTGGAATTGGTAAACAATCAGATGTAGAAATCAACATCGCACTTGATAACAGAAAAAAAGAAATTTTGTTGCTGTTGAAGAAAAGAGGTTGTTTCTAACGCGGGCGCTTTTAACTAGACTTGTCTTGTTTGGATGGGGAATTCTCAAAAGTGATTCGGGTTTTGACTTACGGTAACATGAATTTTGGCATAAGCCATCCTTGAAGAATGGGACCCTTCTGAATACCAGAAAAGGTCTTATCGCGGTAGCCAAGTTTCTTACATAAATCCGCACTTTTTACCTCAATGATGGCAAACCTTTTAGGGTAGGTTTTCCCCTGGTACCATACAACCAGGTTTCCCTTCGCGTTGGGGCTCATTGCAGTCTCAGAGAGTATTCCGACACCATCGACGCAATTAAACACAAACACGGCGAGTAAGCTGAATTGGTCTGTATCAGACAAAAACCTGAACTGTCCCTCTTCTTTAGGTATAAGTAGTTATTACAGCTTGTGTAGTCTCATCATTTAGCCAGGACATTAAATTGATTTATTATCATCTAGCGTTGGTTCTAGCGCTAACAAGGCAAAAAGGACAAACAAAATGACTTGTCTGATCTAACGGGACAAACAAGCAAGCTCAACTGGTCTGCATTAGACGAAACAACAAAGCGTCTGTCTCTCTTCAGGTATAAACAGTAATAACAGCCAGGTTAGTCTGCACACTTAGTCAAGACAATACAATGATTCATTTTTATTTAGGCTACAATTGAAAAGCGATCAGGAGAGATTGTACAAATTGTTTCCGTTTTATTTTTTTGTTCAGGTCAAGTCACCAATTTTTTTTTACTGATTTAAGACGCAAGTTGTGCTGTTGTGAGCACTGAGCAGGAAGTAGAGACAGACGGGATTTGATTATGTAGCTTACGCGCGACATCAGTCTACAGTTATACTAGACTGGTCTAAAATCTCTACAGTGGAAACCCCACAACAAAGGGCGACATGCTGTAGACTAGAATATATGCAGCCCAAAGGGATATGGCGAGCCAAGAAGCAAGCAAAGTGCAATTCGCGAATTCGATACAAGCTAGCCCAAGCGCCTACTAACGATGGGCCGGCAGAAAAGTGTGGTAGCAAAAACTTGAACGTTTGTTGCGAAAGGTAGGCAAAAAGCGCTGGGAAAAACGTACCTGACTTAGATGGGAGGCTAAAATATTTGCCGTATAAGAAGTCTTTTTCCGAGCTCTTCTAAGCTTCCGCTGGTTAAGCTGGTTTCCACAAAATATAATAAGGAGCCATGCAGGCAAGTCCAGGCCCAGATCAAGCAGCGCCTTGGCCTATAACACCGTCGCTCTCCCCGTTTCTGCGCTGCTCTCGGAGAAACGCGGGATTTCAAAACCAATGCTGACTTTGACGTCGGCAGGTACGGTGTCCCCGGTATACGCATTGTTATAGTGCGGATAAATGTTAACGTTCGTCTGTTTTGTTGCTTTTTCGTCGCTGTTCTACATTTTTTTTCTTTTCTACTTTTTATGCCGTTGGCTAGACCTCCATTCTCCGGCCCTATGTCGTGGGTGCGTTGCCATAGCTCCCCTCCCCCCCAAAGAGGGAAATAACCGCGTGGTAGGCTACTGGAAGAAGCCACTCGTAGCCACACGGGTGGGGGCCTCCGGTTAGGTCCGAGTCACAGCGACGTTTTAAGACTTCTGGGCCACACAGGGGGGTGCGCGCTGGGAAACAAAAAACAAGCAAAAAAGGATGGAGCCTTTTCCATCGAAAAGAGTAGAAGAATATTTGTATGTAGTGAGTGACGAGCAGAGCGGCATTCGTATCCGAGAGAGCTTATTACTGGTGCGGCTTGTTTTATGAATTTGAGCTTGAGCTTGAGCTTAAGTTTGAGCCTAAGCGGGACTGAGCTGCTCGTGATCGCAACGATGATATGATGATACCATGATATCATGATGTCGATGTACATGACAAGACAGTCTCATTTGGTTTCGAAGTCGTGTTGCGGTTGCAAAAGGGCTGCAGCACACGATTCACCACGGACTCTGGCACAAAATCTTGAGCTTCTTGGGCGACTGGGACCTCCGCTCATTTGTCATAGAACTGACCCGTTGATTTGTTATTGATAATTTAATCGACTCGGATGAACTAGGCCTGGCTAACGGAATTATTGGCCAGCTGGAGCCGGCCCGAATAATTCAAAGGTAAGCCGAGATGTCGGCTATTAGTGCGGGCGATGCTGTAGGTATTGGCATGTATTAATATGATTGTATATGATTGTATCTGATTGTGTGTAATCGTACTTATGTATATGAAAGTATTGGAGCAGCAGTTATGGCGGTACCTTACAAATTGTACACATGACGGATGAATCGTGGGAACGATGGTTCCATGAGCTATGAGCAGTGAGCTGTAAGCAGTGAACTGTAAGCTGTGAGCCAAGAACCCAGGGACCCAAGAGCCCAGGAACCAATAAGCATGAACCGTAATTTATGAACTGTAACTCATGAATCATGAGCCAGGCTGTCCTAAGCGCACCGCATGAGCTATCGAGCATCAACATGATCACACCCATGAAAAACCTTGTGGAAAAACCCCAGAAAGCCCCCAGGGAAGGCCCAGACCAGCTTCCCCGTGGGGACACCATGACGGCCGAAATAATATAAGGCGGGGGATCATGCGAGCCATTAGTCATGCTATAGTTATTAGTAATTAGTGAGGAGAAAAACGGAAGCTGGGTTATCGTTCCAAAGCAAAGCCCCAGCCGACGCGAGTGGTTTGAGTGCGGGTCTGGTTGCCCATAGAGATCGTCGAGGAAATGGCCCAGCTAGGCTGTTGATTCAGCTGCAGACTGGGCTGTTGTCGACTGCGTAGGCAAGTAGACCGTCTATAGACTGCGATGTATGGCTTTTTCGGGGTGCTTCGGAGTCGGAGCATTTTGGCGGAATTTCCCAAGAACCAGGCAACCCCCAAAACGACAGAAGCAGCAACGGGGCTTGAGGTTCAGGCCTGGCTTTCAGCTGGCTTTAGGCCTTGCTTTGGGCCTTGGGCCTTGGGCCTTGGGCCTTGAGCCTGGACGCGCTCTTTGGGAGGTGTGCATAATGTGGCATATGCATGGGGCCCTACAGGGACGCCACTACGTCATGGCCTCGCGCAGCCATCAAGCCTCCCCAAGACACACCCAGTGTCAGCGTCCCCTTCGAGCCTAGTACCCTGTAGATAGCACCCAAAGGGGCAAAAAGACGAGAACCTTTTTGGAACTTGGCTTCGGCTTGGTACGGCGGTCGCTCCTGCTTTTAAGAGGCTCCCGGAAGAAATAACGGAACAACGGATAAAACGGAAATTTTAATCTGAGCTACTGCGGCTTCGATCTGGCCAAGACTGTTTGACTGTTCTACTGTAGAATTTTTAGTGTAGAAATTTATGTAAAATAGAATAGAGTCTAAGATGGACTCTGGGGTGGACTCTGGGATGGACTTCGATATAGACTATAAGATAGACTATGGTATTGAGACGGGCCGCACAGTCAGTACTGCTCAAGTTTGGAGCCAAAGCCCACGTAAAGTCTCGAAGGTCGAAGCTCAAAATTCACTCCACTTTCTTGCACCTCAGGACTCCGTGCGCGTACGCATGTTGCAGACATTCACTCTATAGTTAAGATTTTGTGGCGAGCAGCATAACTGACTGGAAATGGAAGAGAGACAGACTACCATGAAGTCCACCACAAAGTCAGCTACAAACTCTATAGCTAGGTAACAAATCAACAAGTTAGCAGGTTAACACGTCAAGAATTCAATAGTTCCATAGACGCAACAAAATGAAATGGACCTTCATGGACAAGAACAGCGTTGACAAAAGCAGAACGAAAACTTGGACACGCAATGTCGACAAACCGACCATGCACACTCAATTCAGAAGGAAGCGAAAAGAAAATCTTGAAACGGCCTGCATTGGCAGACTTAGTCAAACCAAAGCTTGGCATTGTTGGTATTCCGGGCATCGCAAGCAGACACGAGCTCGAGTTTCTCCGTACAAGAGCGCCAACATACCACAAAACCCTAAAGACATATGGGCAGACATTGTGAGAATGATCATCACACCTGACTATGGCTTTATGGCCTGAGTTTTTGCACCTTTCACTAAGCTTGACTATGGTAAGCACCAGCAGGATCATACATAGATTCATTCCACAGCCATAAGCCATAACCAAGAAAAACTAATACAGCTAGTTGGTCTAACCAGGTTTCGCTTGTCCTCCAGACCGAAAAAGAAAAGTAAAGGAAAAGTAAAAGAGAAGAAAAGAAAAGAAAAACGCACCGGAAAAAAAAATAAAAAAAACGTATGGAAAAAAATGTATAAAGCATATATATAAAAAAAAACAGCTGTATTATTGGGCATAAACATGCAAGTTAACAATTTATTAATACATTAATACATTTCTTTTACTCGACATCGCACAGACTTAGAACTTCGCTATGAACATCAAACGACAATTCGTGGAGTAAGCGTTTCCCCTCCTTTCTCCAGTTCCTAAGAGACTGTGAAAAGTCACCAAGCTCCCAAATGTACGGTACTGGTTTCCTTAAGGCTCCCCCCCCAAAAAAAAAAAAAAAAAAATGCAAAAAGCTTAACGCAAGGCCAAGAACAAAAATAAGAACAAGGACAAATAGTCGGAAAAATTTGATTACAGCTAAAAAGCTAAAACTATATAAACCCACATTGTTTCCCCAACTTTCATCTTTCTCCTTTCTTCCATCTTCTTTATTCTCCTTCTCTCTCCATTATTATAAATTTTTCATCTTAAATCATACATACACGCACAAATCACCATGGGGTACACGGTTCATAACCCATACCTGCTGGCAGCTATCTCCACCATCGGTGGTATGCTCTTTGGTTTCGACATTTCGTCCGTTTCCTCCTTTGTCAGTCAAAAAGACTACCTGGCTTTCTTTAACCACCCAAGTTCCCTCGAGCAAGGAGGCATCACCGCCTCCATGGCCGGTGGATCCTTCCTAACCTCCATGTTCTGTGGTTACTTTGTAGACAAGTTCGGCCGTAAGCCCGTTATCCAAGCTGCTACAGGCTTCTGGATGATTGGGTGCGCCGTGCAATGTTCGTCCCAAAACGTAGCACAGCTTATTGCGGGCCGTGTGATTGCTGGTTTTGGCGTGGGACTTGCGTCCTCCACCGTTCCTGTCTACATTTCAGAACTCTCCCCTAAGAAGATTCGTGGTCGCCTTGGAGGTTTGTTTCAGTGGGCCGTCACCTGGGGTATCATGATCATGTTTTACATTGGCTACGGCTGCTCTTTCATTGACGGTGTTGCTTCTTTCAGAACGGCTTGGGGTATCATGATTATTCCAGGAGCCCTACTCTTAGCCGGTACATTTGTTCTCGCTGAATCACCTAGATGGCTGGCTAAGGAAGGACGATGGGAAGAAGCCATCCACATTATTTCCATGATCCAGGCTGATGGTGATGTCAACCACCCCGAAGTCGCTCTTGAAATTGAAGAGATTCGTGAGGCAGTTGAAATTGACAGAGCAAACGCACATATTACCGTTTTTGATCTTTTCCGCAAAGACAGTATCAATCGTACCATGGTTGGTCTCAGTGCTCAGATTTGGCAGCAACTCACCGGAATGAACGTCATGATGTACTACATTGTTTACATGTTCCAGATGGCTGGTTTTGATGGCGATGTTGTTTTGACTTCCTCTTCTATTCAGTATGTCATCAACATGGTCATGACTGTTCCCGCTCTCTTGTTTATTGACAGATGGGGTCGCAGAAAGGTTCTCATAACTGGATCTTCGCTCATGGGCCTGTGGCTTTTGATCATGTGTGTTTTGCTCGGTATTTACTCTTCGGAGCTTACTGACATTCCTGCCGACCAAATGATCCGCATTACTGTTAAGAACAAGAAGGCTTCCAAGGCTATTATCTCCGTTTCCTACCTTTTCGTTGCTTCTTTTGCTCCTACATGGGGTCCTAGTATCTGGATTTACTGCTCTGAAATTTTCCCTACCTCGCAGCGCGGAGTTGCTAACGGTGTCTGCGCGGCTGCCAACTGGATTTTCAACTTTGCACTGGCCATGTTTGTGCCTTCCGCATTCAAGAACATTACTTGGAGGACGTACATTATTTTCCTTGTTTTCTGTGCAGTCATGACTTTGCACGTTTACTTGCTGTTCCCCGAGACCAATGGCAAGACCCTTGAAGAGATTTCAATGATGTGGGATGCCAAAGTGCCTGCTTGGCGTACTTCCAAGTGGGTTCCTGAGACGCCTGCCTCTCGCCACGAGGCGTATGACGAGAAGCGTAACCAGACTGCCGAGGGCGAGCATGAGGAGTCAGTTTTGCCCGAGTCCAGAAAAGAAGTTGCTGTTTAAGGTGTCTTTTTCTTGAATTTATCCACTACGGGTATGCTAGACTATTTGCATTAGGCTTCTTCGACCAACTTCGTCAGGCTTTTCTTGATACCTTGGTCTTTGCACCTAAAATATTCCTTTCTCTTGTTTTTTTTTTTCTTTTCTTCTTTAATGACCCCCCTCCAGTTTCAACAAGTCTCTTGTTTTCCTTTTTTCATTGATCATAATGATTATATAGTTATTTACTGCAATTGCTAGTTTAAGACTTGATTTGTATAGAACATGATAAAACAATGTACAAATTTAAAATCCAAATCAAAAGTGTGTGTACTGTACGGAAAAGAGCTAGCGAAGAACTAGGAAGTGATTAACGATGAAAAAGGATCAAGTAGTCTTAATTAAGAAGAACATGGAGAGAACGTAAAAAGCAATAAACAAAAAAAGAAAGAACAGTAGGAAATGTAGCAAGAAGTTTCCAAACGATTTAGCAAATATCTAAACATCGCCACTTGACAGTTTCGGAAAATGGCACCAAGGTCCTAGCAGCAATTGTCCTTTTGTTCTCGATTTGTTCTTTAATTGCAAAATCCCAAGATGGCATTTTTCTTTTTTCGATTCTAAATTTTAGCTATAGCCAAAAAAACATGACGAAAAAAAAACCAAAAATAATAAGAGTTCTCAAACTGAAATGATCATCTTATAAGATGTATAGGTCTTTTCTGATATATGGTGCTTTATACTTGATACTAGTAACTGCTTGGGAATCACGTCGCAGTGTATATCTGTATTTATATCTATAGTATGGAATATACGTATCAGATGAATGAAATTTGTGTCAGGCCGTTGGTGAAGAAACCGCTAGTACGTGTGGTATAAAATAGTTATAAATTCTGGCACTGTAATTTAATTAGCCGAATCTCATCATTGAGCTAGAGCACACTAGACTTTTCTGCAATTGTTTGATATTACTTATTGTTACTTGATGTTAATTGATGTTGCTTAAGACTGACTGGTTTTTGATGTGGCATTCAGGTTTAGAATTTTGCCTTACCATACGTAACGCAATTAAATTCAAACAGCAACTGCGAAAAAGCTATATTTCCATCTATTTCTGTTTTGATTCACCTCCGTTCTACACAGATATCAATACACTCAGATCTAGAAATGGACAGTCAAGGCTGCAGCCAGCAGTTACCGCTCAGTAGTTGACCTTTGAAGTCATGTATTGGCTTGCAAAACGACCACCCAAATACAAACACACACAAGCATCTTCTCCATGTTTTCAAAGCAAGATGAGAATGATAACGAGATAAAACCAAGTTGTCAAGACTAAAAATTACTTGTTTTTCTTCAAGAAGTTTGCAGAACTGGGATTTGGTCTTTGCTATTTTTTTCCTAGATAGTTGAGATGCGTGCTTGCTTCATGCTTTTGATGTACGCACATTTTTGTTGCTCATGTCTGTTGATTCATCAAGCCCATGATATCGATATCAACATCCCTATCAACCCGCAGTGGTTACATAAGCAATTTTTTGACAGCACCTCATTTTCTCAGTTTTTTGTTTTTTTTTGTTTTTTCGTATTTTCCATTTCTTTCCACCTTCTAGAAACATTCAAACTTAATCCTTCACTACCCACATCCATCACGAATCCCTACTCGGTGATTGACATACTGCCCGCTTAAAATGTCCTTTCTTGTTTCTCTCCTAGAGAAGCTGGTTCCCCAGCCTATTTCAGTGCTGCCCGTAGGTCCTGACGATATTGGTATCCACAACATGTAAGTGTTTGGGCCTGGTCATTTAGCTATCTTTATCTCCATCTCCTTATTCACATCCATCACATTCTAACACACACATAGCGCCATCAGTCAAAACACCGCCGCTTGGGCCAATCTCACCTTCTTCCGGCGCATCACCCATTATGATTGGTCTAAGGAGGCCATCATCATTGGATCAATCCTTGTTTTCGTTGGCCTCCACTTTTGGGGATCGATTTCCAACAAAAAGAGAGTAGAAGACTGGATCAAGACGCACAAGGAAGTTTTAGAGACAGAGTTTTCTCAGGTTGGCACTGATGTTCAGACGCCATACGTTGCCGAAAGCCCTACTGAGTACATCACTTATGCTACAGGCCGCCAGAACATTGACTCTCTCACTGGCGAGTTTAGTCTTAAAGGCCGCCAGAACTTGATTAGTCTGGTTCTCGAGTACATTCTCGGCTTCATTTTCGGTCTTCCTACTCCTACGGACTCTATTAAGGTGACCATCAAACCCAACAGCAAGGCTCCCATTAACAACCTTGTCTTTGCCGTCGTTAACAAGGAAGTCATGAAAGTCTCCAGAGAGGAAAACTACTTTTTATCTCTTACCAAGACTTCAGATTCTGAGAAGCTCCCCATTAACTTTGTTTTTATGTCTGAGAACCCCGAGGTCACTGATCTTTTGTTCACGCCCGAACTTGCTGAGGCTATCCAAACATCTCAGAACGTCCTTGACATTTTGGCTCTTTCTGACCAAAGAAAAGGCCGTCCTGAAAACGTTGAAGACGTCGAATCTATCCCAAGCCTTACGTTGACCCTCAAGTTTCCCGAAACCGAGGAGGACGCCAATACGTCTCGTGCTCTTCTTTCTGCTGCTATCCGTCTAGTAGATGTTGCTGTAGATAAGACCCTGCGGCCTGAAGTCATCAAGAAGATCAAGGCAACACGCGAGGCTGAGCTGAGGAAGATCATCAAGGCCAAGGAAGGAGAAAAGGCCGAGGAGCTTGCACAGAAGAAGCTAGAAGAAAAACGCGAGCAGCGCAACCGAGTGTCCAAGCTGAGCCCTGCTGAGCAGAAGAAGATTGAGGAAAAAGAGCGAAACAAGGAGCAAAGAAAGATGCGATCCAAGCAAATGAAGCGTTAGTCGAGGTGAAATCACGGACGTTCTTGTACTGTATATACATGTCATACTATTGTATCCTATAATCAAATATATAAAACGGCAGTTGTTCGTCAGCCTAAATCTAATTACTCTTGAGAACCAGAATCACCGAGTCTCCTCGTAGAAACATTTTGCTGATGAACCTGTCACGGTTGACGGGCTTGCCTTTCTTGCCCTTTGCATTCCGTGGAGTTTCTGTCCACATCTATCGAATGTTAGTAAAGCAGACTAACAGAGCAAAAGAATAGAGCAGAAGAGAAAGAATGTAGTAAAGAAAGAAAGAAAGAAAGAAAAAACAAAAAAAAAGAACTACATACCTCTTTAACATTTTCCAGCACCATGTTTGAATGTCTATCAAAGGCTTTTACTCTCGCCAGCAACTTTTTGTTATTGCGACACGATATCAGAACGGGGGTGTGTTCCTGGACGGCAGTCTGCAGCACGGATAAGGGCCCGTTTGTGAACTCATATTCCTCGAGCTTGGCAAGCTCGAGATCAGACATTTCTGAGCGTGACTTTCCAACGAGATCACTGATTACATCTTTTTGTTAGTTAAAAAGGAAATGGTTTTTCTTTTAATGAGGTTGAAGAGTAGGTTGAGCAACAAACATAGCGCGCTTGTTTGTTTGTTTTGAGTTGTAGGGGGTGTGTTGGTTTGTACGTGTCTGTGAAGTGTGAAGGAATATACTTACGCCATGGCTATTGTGTATGATCGTTTGGTTTTATAATATATATATTGTGTGGGTGTGTGTGTGAACTTTGCGCAGTCGTATCTGAACGTATCGTGTAGTGTCGTTTCGTGTCTCAATCGTCTGGCTTACCGTGGATATGTTTTGAACTAGGTGAAATTTGGTGAATGTGTGTGTGGCTTCGTCGGTTCTGATGAAGTCTTTGGCGTCGGTGCTTGAGAATATTCCATACCCCAACCCTGAAGGACGGCTGAACCATTAGCTTGAGTTTCTTAAGTTTCTATAGAATGACATATGGATGGGGTTAAGCTACTAGTCATGGTCATGGTCATTAGATTCATGTAGTTATGGCTTGTGGCTAATATGAGTATGAGTATGAGTATTAGTAGTAATAGTATACATTATTTGGCACAGTATGAATATACCACGAATACTACTCAACACTCACATGGTTGATATAGTACGAGAATGTGCCCTCGCTGCTCTGCATGTTCGCGTCCAGAAAGTAGTACATATAGACAGACTTCTGATCCTTGACACACACAACTACCTTGCGTACGATCGAACTTATTTGCAACACGTTGCACCAGTCAATTGCGCGTATAGTCACGCTCGAAAACGCGTCGGAGGCCTCATATGTCGTTGCACCATTGCCGTCCTGGCCGCCGCTGCTTTCTTCATTGTTGAGCATGACCTTCATGACATTGGTCCACGCCGATGTTACGCTCCCCAGGGTGTTCCCTTGCTCACCCCGCGAGTGGATGCGAAACACACCGCGTCGGTTTGCTTCCACGGTAACGTACTTGTCAAGATGTCTGTACCGGTCGCTAAGCTTAACAAGCGCAGGCATAATGTCGGACAGTGCGAGAAGTACTGTGTCGAAATCGTCAATGGGTGGCTCCTCGTGGTTTTGCCGGTGGGTTATTTGCACGGGAATCTCATGGGACACAGGGTAGTAGGATTGATCGAGCTTTTGCATGGAGGTGAGCCGGAAGTGGCAGCCGTGGGATTTGGATGACTTGAGGTGAATCTTGACTTCACTGGACTTGATAGAGCGCAAGGTCTTTAGCAGGTTCTCCACGGACACTTCGACGTCGATGGTGTCGCCTTCTTGCACGTTGTATGCGCTGAACAAGCGTTCCATGGGTATTACGCTGGCTGGTCAGCAGTGTTCACTATGTCACTCAGAAAACGGTAGTTACCTTTTGAACTGAAGCCGTGAGAGGTCCTGGAAGACCGTCAGCTGGTCGTAGTCTATCCAGAACTGGCATGCCTTGTTGAGCACCACTGCCGCACTACAAACATCTAGCACAGCTGCGTTAGCTATTTCACCATTGTCAAGTAGTTAGAGTGACATGATCTCACCTCTGAGAAGCTTGAGGTCCACCAGATCAGCTTGAAATTTCATTCTATGCCATGTTCTACACGATATGATGGTGCTACAGAAGTATGGTACGCGACGATGCTGAAAAGTGCGGTTGGGAGATTTTTCATCTTCGCCACACACATTATTTATTTATTCACAACTTCTCGCAGCTTCATCTTTTCAACCTCTACCTCAACCCCTACAACAGCATGGCCGACCGCAAAACAATCAACAAGTACTATCCACCGGATTTTGATCCGGCTAAGCTTGGCAGAACCAAGCGTCAACCCCGCACTGGATCCGCCAGTCTCCCTACCGTTCGTCTAATGTCACCGTTTTCCATGCGCTGTACGACGTGCGGCGAATACATTTACAAGGGCAAAAAGTTCAACGCTCGCAAACAGCCCACCGGCGAGTCGTACCTCGGTATCAGCATAATTCGTTTCTACATCCGGTGTCCGCGCTGCTCGGGCGAGATACGATTCAAAACGGATCCGCGAAATTCAGACTACGTGACGGAAAACGGCGCAGAGCGCAACTTGGAGCCGTGGCGTGACAGGGAAAAGGAAGAGGAAACGCTGGAAGACAGGCTGTTACGGTTAGAAAAGGAGGAGGCTCAGGCTCTTGCTGACGAAGAGAATGAAAAAAATGGCGGAGCAGGAGGTACGGGGGTAAGTGCTAAAGATGGAGGCACAGCGAGCGATCCTTTTGCAGGACTAGAAGAAAAAGTGAATCAGGCGAAACGGGAGATGGAGATCCAAGATGAGCTGGAAGAGTTGCGGATGCGGAATGCGCGGTTTGAAGAGTTGGGGGCTGCAGACGATACCTCGACTACAATAATGTCGGCGGCACTTTCGAGGGACGCCAAAGCGGTGGCGGCCCAGAGAAGGAAAGAGGATGAGGAAGATGAGGAGGCTGCTAGGCAGATTTTTGGTGGTATTGGTGGAGTCCGAGTTTACAGGGCAGGTCCGGTTGCAAGCGCTAGTGTTGCTACTAGCGCTGCTGCGACGCGCCCGATACAAGGTACTACTGGTACTGGGATTGGTGCGAATTCGATTTCGATACCAACGACGGCCCGTGTGTCAAAAAAGCGAAACAGAATGGCAATTGTTGTCAAGAAAGCTAAAAAGGTGTAGCAGCTGCTGGCTATAGAAGGTAGCATATGTTTGCATTGCAAGTTGGTGCTTGACTAAGAATAACTACAGACACAGCACGGAAGCATTGAATTCACTAGAGCATGCGAACAATCTCATGCTGGCCAGGTTCTTTAATGATCTTAGGAGCAGGATTTATTCTTAATAGCGACCTCAACAGGTCAATCACAGACACCGAAACGCCGAAACCTGCTCTCAAGTGTAGATTTGCAATATTAATATTCACAAGCCTCATTGTATTTTGAAAAATCTCGATACAATACAACACTCGGTAGTTTTCAGAGATCACCAAACGTTTGTCGGCCAAGTTCAAGGTCAAGGCCTGCGGGGACTGAGTTTCTCCTTGACCTGCCGCACTCCACATCAATAAGCATATTGCCATAGCCAAAATAACCATGTTCCCTTTGCTTAACATGGGCGAACATGGTTGAATCCAAAACAAAATGCCTTCTTTGTGCTTATCTTTACCCACGCGTCGTGCGGCGTGGTGACTCAGTCCCAAGGCTTCAAAAGCAAGAAACATGACGTTTTCTCTTATAAAAGGCCTTTTGGTCCGGTTCTTCTCAGTTCTTCCTCGATAATCTAAACTATCAATCATGTCTATCACAACTTCAGAACAGGAAACGGTCTCGCGGCTGTCGAAAATACATACCCCCAATGGTAACATACACGATATCGAGTTAGGAACAATCATGTTCCGAGGCTCCGGCAATGTGCTAGCCCAAAACACAGCCGTCAGCTCCTCTATTAACGCTGCTACCCTTCAACCGTCACCACTACAATCAATCAGCTCAATAGGAACTGGGGCCGACGACACTGAGGAATACCCCGAAGGCGGTGCCAAAGCCTGGAGCGTCGTGTTTGGCAGCTTTTTAGGCCTCGTGGCCGTGTTTGGGTTCATCAATTCCATGGGCGCTGTGCAGGCATACATCAACACAAACCAGCTCCACAACCTGTCAGACTCACAGGTATCATGGATCTTTTCCGTGTTTGTGTTTCTTGGCTATGGGCTATCGGGGCAGGTTGGACCACTGTTTGACATGTATGGCCCGTTTCACCTATGTATATCTGGAAGCGTGATGTTTGTCATGAGCATCGTGGCCACGAGCTTCTGTAAAGAATACTATCAGTTTTTTTTGGCTTTCGGGATCTGTGGTGGTCTTGGAGTAGGGCTCTTAATGACTCCTTTAATTGCTGTGGTTGGTCATTGGTTCAACCAGAAACGAGGCATGGCATTGGGAACAGCCACAGTTGGAGGAAGTTTGGGCGGGGTTGTCTTTCCGCTAATGCTCCGCAGTTTGTACACACAAGTTGGTTTTCCCTGGGCCTTACGAATTCTTGGCTTAGTGTGCGCTGCATGCCTTTTCACATGCATGTTATTTTTGAGACCGCGGCTTGAGCGAACACCTTCGCAAAAGCTGTTTTCACTCAACAATCTGATTGACTTGTCTGCCTTGAAAGATATGCGCTTTACATGGCTCACGCTGGCCAACTTTCTGGGAGAGCTTGCTGTCATGAATGGAATCACGTATCTTGTTTCTTATGCACTTGCTCAAGGCAAATCCCAGACTTTTGCCTACCTCTTGTTGACGATTTTGAACGCCATGGGCATGCTTGGCCGTTGGGTACCCGGTTATGTTGCAGACCACTTTGGCCGCTTCAATACCCTTATTGTCACCTGCATAATGGCATTTGTTACCATATTTGCCATCTGGCTTCCCTTTGGGCAATCTAACGGTGGGCTTATAGCGTTTGTAGTTTTGCATGGCTTTTGCAATGGCGGAATCCTTTCTCTGGCGCCTGTTTGTTGTGGCCAGATTTGTGATACAAGAGACTATGGAAAACGATATGGGACCATGTTTTTCTTCACGTCATTTGGAGTGCTTGTAGGTATTCCAGTGTCGGGTTCATTGATTGACGGCAACAATTACCAGAAGCTCATTATATTTACGGGAAGCTTGTATGTGGCTACTACTCTTGCGCTGCTTTGCTCGAGGTATGTTAGTGTAGGTTTTCGATGGGCCAAAGTTTAAGCTGGTATTTTTTTTTTTCTTTTCAAAATTATTGGCCAAAGAGATGGCTTGGCTCGAGTTTCTTTTGTACGTTGAGACATGACATGTATTGCAAGACGCATTGTTTACTCTAATTTATGTTTTATAAGAGATGGCCTTTGACTCCATAGTTTTAGTTTTTTAAGCAACTCCTTCTTATTCGGATTTCGGTTCAGAGCTTAGTATAACTAGAGTTGATCATAAGAGACTGACAAGATTTCAGTATAATGTCTGACTTTTCGTTTGGCGTTTTGAGTGTATCTGAAGTCACATACAGAGGATTACTATATTTCTGATACAAAAGTTGACAATAACGCCAAATATATAAGCTTTAGTGCTCGGAAATAACTTGCTACAAGCAGACCTTTCAGCTTTACAGCTGAACTTGTCGTAAATATCCACAAACGAGCTGAGCTGAGAAACAACTCGTATTAAAAGGCCAGAGAGAGAGATAAGCACTGTGCGGGGCATCACAGAGCCATCATTGAGGTAAAGTGTGGGTGGATTGAAAAAACTTGCCTATCGCAATGAAGCCTTTTATGGAATTTAAAAGGGCCTTGTAAACGAGTTTCTGAGATGCTTCCAGTGAGATATGTTGCTTACTTCTAGGCAGCGGGCATTCAATCAAATTAAGCCGCGGTGCTTCCAGCTCGCCTCGTTCACAGTTGTGGTCAAAACGTAAAAACCACCCCTTAAACGTGCCATGGCCAATTTCAAATGGAGTCTGATTTCTTCTTGGTTGACCCATTTAGCTTCCTCCTCAGTGGAATTGAAGGACTTTTCACGGCCTCACTTTATAAGTTACTCTTTATGATGGTCCTGTATGATCTCCCACGTTGCTGCAATAACCCAAAGTACTGAGTCTTAAATTGTCAACACGAACACGGAGAGAGAACAGTTGCCGACGTTATCTTGACGTGGGATCTAGGATAAATTATAATGGCTTTGAAGAAATAGCGCTTTCCAGATCATTTATAAGGAACACACGACGAAAACGCAGTTTCACTCTTACTCAACTTATAACAGAACATACCAACCTTAATTCAACCATGAGCCTATAGAGCTACCCTCCGGCCGCATTATAAGAGACCTACAAAATTTAACTGACAAAGCCAAAAAAAAAAGAAAGAAACCTTTCAAAGGGGTTAAAAATGCGAACTCTGTGGATCGAACACAGGACCTTCAGATAGACTGTTAGACTGATTTCGGACTTCAGTCTGACGCTCTCCCAACTGAGCTAAGTCCGCAACTTGAATAAACATGTTATTCAGGATACCTATTTAGTCTAGAGTCTTTTAAAGTTTTAGAAGCTTCTTTTCTTGATTTTAGTTCTGATCAAGCCAACCATGAAGAAAAAAAAAAGACACCTTGACTGAATTTGATACATACCTGGGGAGATCTTATTTACTTTGTGTTTATACTTTACTTTTACCCTTTTTGTTTCTACATAATCTTTCATAGCCGTGATTTCCGACACCATCGACGTAATTAAACACAAACACGGCGGCACAGCCAGCAGATAGCCCAACTGGTAGAGCCACCATGAAAGTGGCATAACCTGGGTTCAAAGCACAGCCAGCGGATAGCCCAACTGGTAGAGCCACCATGGAAGTGGCATCACCTGGGTTCAAATCTCTGCTGTGCCTAGTTCACAGTGATGGTCAAACCTTATGAGGGAAGTTCGCTTAGGTTTTCCCCTGGCTCCCCAGCCAGGTTTCCCTGAAGCGCTGTGATAAAAGGCTTAAGTAAAGCCTTTGCCAAAGCAGGGAGGATTCCAACACCATCACCGCACACGAACGCAAAAGCAAGAGCGAAATACTTCGCCCAGAAACCA
>JAJMAH010000225.1:0-16703 GCA_030564925.1 Geotrichum aggregatum
CACTCCTTTGTACCAGGTGCTTACATCTAGTACTTCAAAGTCGGGCTGAACGTCTTTGATCCACTCATTTGCCTTGTCTGCTACTTCGCTTTTGGTGACGAAGAACTTGATGTGTCCCGACTTAGTGCGGGCTCCATACTTTGCAGTTCCCTCACCATGTAAGCTGTCAATTTTTTTGCCGATTTCAGACATGTCGTACATCAAAGTTCAAATTTCTTCACTTTTTGCGTTTTGCATGAACATTTACTTGAAGATCTCCATTCAAACCACTTGTAACAATAAGATGACAATTTGGCCGAGTTGGTCTAAGGCGTCCGACTCAAGAGTAATCTTTCGCTGATTGGTTGCAGTGACTTCGGATCTCGTAAGAGGCGTGGGTTCAAATCCCACAGTTGTCAATATTTTTTGTCGCCCTTCTTTTGCTTCACCAGTACCTCGCAAATGCTGCAATTCGATGATAATCAAGCAACGTTAAGGTACTTGAAACATAGTTGTCATATTCTTTGCTCACCGTATTCTTCAAATTTGAATGAGTTTTGTAGGCTCATTGTTTCGGGAGAAGAAACTACACGACCGCAATTGATCTAGTACCGCCATAAAATTGACCCTTACCCAGTACTGTGTGTTTCCGCATAACGCGACAATGGTAATCTTCTTTCTTTTCAGCTGGACCTTTTCCATAAACAGAGACGGCTTAACCACTCTTCTCTTATGGAATACGAGATATATTTCTAGCAGTTACTTCACACGTTTTGGCTGTTGAAAACAAAGCCCACGGACAAATTTCACGAATTTTGGCTTAAAAAAAAGGTGTTCTGAATATATTCCGATACAATCAGGCGACGCACCCTGAAGTTTGCTTTTTCACCAAAATTCAAGCGCGTCACTTTCCGACGGAAGAACATGATAGAGACACTTCACTCAATTCTCCTTTTTTTTGGTGTATAATTGGCAAATACCAAGAAGACTTTGACTCTCAAGCCGAGAATAGAGATTTTATTACATTATAAGCAGCGGCTGCATTTTTACTGCTTAATTATTTGGTCCTTTAATCACTGCACTTTCGCAATCTAACTCGCACCAGCTATTCCGCGAATATACGTGGCGCCTGCTGAACCATGTCAGTATCTGGCAACTCAGGCGAGATAGATGCTATGAACTCAATGCGCAAGAAGAAGCCTCGCGTATCAAGGAAAGGTCGAAAAAACTTGACATTTAGAGACAAAGTTGAGCTGATTTCAACAATCGAAAGAAACCTTAGCGGCCTCCACGATCATGATTGGCAAACGGTGTCGGAACTGTTCAATCGCCAAGCAGAGCATGACCAGCGACCTCCGCGCTCAGCTACGTCGGTGCGTAGCGCTTTCAACAAATTACGCGGCCGGCAAAAGCCGACCGGCGATGACCATCTAGACGAACTGATAGAACGGGCAAACAAAATTCACATGGCCCTTTATCGAAATAGCAAAGCAGGTACATCGTCACTAGCTTCTGAAGAAGACGATGAAGAAAGCCCATCGGCCGATATTACCGGTGGTCTGCCCACCAACCCAGGAGTTACTTTTAGTCAAAACGAACAAGAGCACAGCCTTGCCTCTCTGGCTCGCCCAGTGCCACGAGATACCCCGAATACAAATCGCGCACACTCGTCGAATATGCTTCTAGCGCGCAATCGTACAAGTCAGCATGCATCGCCTGACATTCTAAGCTCAAGCAATGTGTCTCAATATGGATCGACCTTGATGCAGAGAACGAAAGATTTCATGGTACCAATGCCTGATCCCCAACACCAGTCAACTCCCCGCAATACTAGCAACACAGCTGGTGGAAACAGCAGTATTTTTTCATCAACTGTTGTACATTCTATGTCGCCAGCCCAACGTAACAGCCTAGGCGTGACGTATTCCCCTTTTCCAGCTTCCACTAGCAACAACAACAGCAATAGCAACATCAATTATAACGGTACACAGAACAGTGGCCGAAGAAGCAGTAAAACACAAGCTTCCGAAGCCCAACTGAGATCCCACCCTCAAACTACCATGCCGGGCGCTTCGGCAGACTTTGTGGGCCCGTCGCCAACTTCCATTCAGCAGCCTATGTTTCTCAATGACGGCACAGCTCAGGGGCATCAATATGAAACCATAGCTAGTCTTAGAAAAGAAGTCGACGCTTTTCGAGAGGAATGCTTCAATCTACGTGGCAGCCAACTCGAATCCAAAACTGCATTGTACGAGTTGAAAAGAACGCATGATATTGAAATCACTCGAAAGGATGCTATAATTGCTGAGCGAGATGCGCGAATCGAGCGATTGGTCAACACAATGGCCAAGAATAGCAGCGGTGGTGGGCCCAGCAGCGAAGAGGCCATTCGTAATCTCAAGGAAATAATTGAAGACAAGAATCGGAAATTTCAAATGGTTCAAACTGAGGTTGATTACCTGAACCAGAGTTTAACTTTCAGCAATCAGACCCTTGAGAGTATGAAAAAACTGCATGAGATGGAAATAAAAAAGCTCAAGGCAGCAAGTGATGTGCGCTCCAAAGGCAATACCGATTAGTCTAAACTCTAGAGAGTTGGCAGTTTTATTTTATTTGTTGTACTTAATTGCACCGATACCTATATAGATAGTGTTATATATTTGTTTTCTTTGAAATGCTTAATCTTTTATTTCCTCGAACAACAAAAAGCCTGTGTTTGATTGTTTTTGTTCTCTTCTCATCAACAACTGCAAAATAACGATCATCATTCAAGACAAGAGCGAGCAATGCTTTAGTTTTACCCTCACAGGCATTTTTTTGGATTGCACAAAGTACACTGATGATTATTGTTGTTACTTGTTCCCGCTTAAGTCTGCATGTTATATCTAGTAGTTGCATATAGTTACTGCTGCAGAAGAAATATGGCCTAGAATAGCGCTACACGAGAGCTTGATTCCAGAGTTCAGTAGATTATAGCCACAAAGCCATTATAATATGGGGCTTCGCAATATTCATATGCCGATATGGACTAGTATGGATGGTGCAACGAACACTTTTCTCCCGGTTAGAGGTGAAAAGTATGAGTTGCAAGGATAATGTTGTTCAGACTAAGTTGAACTGAGCTGAACTGAACTAAGCTGACCGGCCTATTGTAAATCATGGTGATTAACAACGTATACTGTAGAGTTTCAACTGTCGTACACACATAACACAGTCAATGTCCCAAAAAAACTCGATCAAGAATACTGAAAAGAATGAATTACGGTGGAATAGTATTGCAGAAACTCGAAACGGTAACACCACGAACCGTTGAATCTTTTGAGTCGGCCGCGTATTATACATCACAGCTTTCTTTTCGCTCATGGTACCTCCCCGTGAGCTATCTAGACACACTTTTAGTTTTTGGCCCTCTCGCTCACTTAGCAGACTTATCTAGATGAGCGGCTTGTTCAAGAGCAAATCTCTTCTTAAGCTTATTTATTGCATGATCAGATCGCGATCGGAAAAATTCCAGCAGGATTATCGATAATCGCGGCTAGCTTGAAACGTCAAACTTTGTGAATGATGGTCATCTGGAAGACTAGAACTGCTCTTTCAGTTGAATTGCAATACAACGGGGGGTGTCTACGTGGAATTAAAAATCCGTGACCAGTTCGTGGTTTCTTGTTCATTATCCAGAAGTAGAGGTCTCAAATGTTTCGAAATCTAATAAGGACGGGACTTTGAGAACCTGGATGCCATTAAGAGCTTCTATGAGTATCCATACTATGCAATGTACTATTTAGTGGTAGAGTATACAGCATATGGACCTTCATGCCGATAGACAGTCTCCACACAATGAGCCTCGCGTAAACCGTTGGCCGCTATTCTCTAGGCTGGATACTTTCCTATGCAATTCCCTAAAGTTTTTAGTTGCTAGATACAACTACATGTGCAGTATACGGTATTTACCAGCTGTGGCTGTACCTAGATTCCCGCTGTAGCTATTGAACTAACTGGGATACGTCTGCGTCTATGCCTACATCGAGGCTGTTCAAAAAGGGCAGGACCAAATAGTTGCAGATAGAGGGGGAGGGCGCGTCACAACAAACTTGACCAAAGTCTGAAACCAGGCACATGCGTTCAAACCGGCGAACACTCGCGTAATCTCAAACTTCTGAGCCTGGGAGAAAGGGTCTTTTGGTTGAATGGAAGATACGCCTTGCATAGTGTGTTCGCGTGTGTTCACAGGCGTTCTGCACAAAATGCATAGAGCACAACACAAAATACAGAATTCCTAGACTACTGAAAGCTGGCACAAGGATACCAACACTGGTAGATCGCGCTCAGACAATGGTGTCAGGCACTGATTTTGTGTGCGTGTGAACTCGGCAAAATGTGGTTTTTGAGTTCAATATCCACGCTTTGTTCCTGTATGACTTCACAAAAAGCCTAGACAATAGGCAGCAAGACAATTCACGTCAAAAAGGACCGAAAGTTCGATAAGAACTTTGTAAATGTAGTTTGGTCAGAAGATGTAAACAAAAGGACAAGCTCAAGCTTAAGCTTAAGGGATTGCAAGGGACCGCAAGGGCCAGTATTGCCCTGGCTCTCAATGCTCTGCCACAAAGAGCCAAGCTATTTTATAGAATGATGAGGCTCACGAAGACAAGGCGTTATTGACTTTAGCGAGAAGTTTGTTTGAAATCCTTAATCCATTACAAACTATTAGCATGAGCTTAAGAAGAAATAAAATGCGAGAATATATTCCATTGAAGCCAAACTATCGCGAAATCGTACTCAGAGTTTTCCCACGTCCAATAGCTACCGAGATATATCAAGCTATAGTAGAAGTCCATAACACAAGTTGGAAGGTTAAGCTGAGTTGTTTTTGGATGCCTGCTTGAGATGATTGAGACATTTGCAACTGATTACCATAGTCCACTGATAGAGAGCCCAGGAACAAAGCAGTCATTGAGCTCAGCAGAATGCAGAGATCTTTTCGATGTAATTAATTCACGTCCAGATGACCTTTGATACACGTATTCTATACCAGCTATTCTTGTGATTATTACTATTATTCCGCTAACCACGTCATGAACCACATTACCCAGAAATGCATGATCATGATAGGTACCATTTACTAAGATTCCGTAGCCCTATAACTTTTTGGACTCCTGCCGTGTTTTCAATTTCAAGGGTTGTCCAAAAAATATCAAAAAATAATAAACATAATATTACAGAAAAATTTACATCACCACCCACTCTTGCGAGACATTCTTCCCTCTCGAAGACCTTCTTAACCCCAGCAGCTCATGTCCTACAGCTTGCCAACATCTAAATGACTCCCTGCTCTCTGATAATGTTTGTAGCATCTGTGGTTCTTTCGCCCTGACAAGTTATCTTACTCAATCAAATTTACATATCCGCACTCCTGGCCACGATACGCTTCTACAAGACAAAGGTATGAATTGTTTTCAGCACGCGCCTCCAAGCGATTTCTAACTGCCTTCTCCCTAGAATATAATATGACTGCTGTCCAGAGCATGTCCACGTTTCTCTTCCCTGAAAGGCCACGAAAGGCCTCAACTGCAGGATCTGACAACCCCCAAATGCCCTCTGTAACAAACCCCACGGCTCCTTCACATCAACACACATACTCTTCATCGGCATGCTCGTCTGATATACAGGCGAGCTCGGGATTCTCTTCTTCACCAAGCGATTTGGGCTACCTTGACCTCAACTTTGCTCCTGCCCGTAATAACAATGAACGTGCTTCTTCTACCGCTGACCTGATTTCCCTTGGATCTAGCGATAAGGACGACTATCAGTCACAACCAAATGTAGCGTACTCCTCTGCCTCGGTTAACTACCGGCCTGTGTCTGGTGTTTATGTTGAAGATGTTAATTCTACTATACGTGACCAAACAGAAGCTCAACCCCAAGGCACATCTCAGCCATTTCCGCCTCATCAACAACATCCCCGAAACCGACATAGCAGACAATCTTCTGGGTACAATATTGATACGACTGAATTATTCGACTCTTTGAATTCTACAAATCCTATTCAAGAGGCCTATAGATGTCTTACGACTCCGAGTGTTATTCACCAATCACCATCTCTCGCCCCGCACGTCGGTTCGTTTGGAAGCCGAAACAATCAAAGACAATCATCCTGTACATCTCCCTCAAAGAACTTCAAGCAGCAACAGCCAATTTCTCAAAAGCCATACCGCAACTCTCAACAGCACCCCTCGAGCTCTCTTGGCACTCCTTTACATCAGCATCACCTACCTATACGCACGTCTAGTCCCATATCATCTTGTGTGCCTATAGAGACTCTTATTCAACTAGACATTCAATATTCCTCGGGCACCAGTAATGCTATTGATGCTACTGTTCGTCTTACACAACTCCTCATCTACCACAGCATTATCAATCGCTTAACATCGTCCACCCAAGCATTTCTCGTCAGTATGGCTGATCGTCTCAAATTCGACCCAGCCAAATTCTCATCTCCATATCTACAATCCGTTGACTTTTGCTCGTCTATCTTGAAACACGAATTCAACGCTAGGGGCACTAATTTCATGTCCTCTCTTAAGTCTTCGAACCGAAGGCTTCTTAATCAGTTCATTTCATTAGTCAAGACTTCTCCTAGTTTTATTTGTGCATCGTTGTCTACTATGAATGACAACGATGTTTCCTCACTGTTCGCTCCGTCCTCGAATGATCCTCTTGATGACCTCACTGCACTCCATCGCGGAAACGCCTTGGATATAATTTTTTACTCTCTATTTCCCGCAACGGCTCCTCCTTCTCAACGGTTTGAATACTTTTCTTTTATTGTTACGTTTATTTTTGACCATTATAACTCAACGGAAAAGTATGACAGGTTTTGCTTGGCCATTTGTGACCGCATATTGTCTCTCTCCAACATCAACCATTTCTCATCTTTAGAAAACGTGTTGCTGGGATTTCTGCAAAATGGCCAGTTCCTTCTCAATTATAGCTCCCCAGCCTTTTCAGCACTCTCGCCAAATCCAGCTCTTAATCCTATCAATCTTGGATCACCTTGCACACCACTCACTTCTATGCCGTGCACTTCATCTGCGCCGAATTCTACCTATCCATCTCCAGAAATGCCTGCAATTTCTTTGGCCAACAACTCACCCTCTCATGGCATGGCTCCACCCTTCGCATCTATGAATGTGGGCAGTTTCCCATCCATCTCTTTACAACGTGCAACTGCAAAACCGACTACTTCTGCAGCAACTCACAACCACAATAGCAAAGCCTCAACCAACTCTTTTCACATGATTGATCCCGGGTTTGAACAAAAGCGTTTTAGTTTTCTAAATAATGCTATCTCTCAATTTCTTTCCCGGCTGAATAACTCCTCCACTGAAGCTATCCCCGACCACTTACTTTACTTTTACAAACTCGTTCTTGCCAAAGTCTCCGACAATAATAAAGATCATGCACTACATTTTATCTTTTTCAAGCATTTCCTCAACAAATATGTCTTTTCATTTTTTAACTCACCTGAGAGCCTCGGCCTTGCGGCTGACTTTTTTATCTCGGAAAAGCAACGTCAAAGGATTTTAATTGCCATCTACCAGACTCTTCTTTACTATGCAGAAGTTGTGATTCTCAACAAGCCTTGCACCAGCACTGTTCCCCCTGATATTCAGTCTTTACTTATTTCTATCTATGAGAGAATATCAACTGACGCAACTAAAAGCCCAACCACGGCATCTACAGCTGATACTTCCACTACCAGTGAACACGATGACCCTGCCTCTGATGCAAGTAACACCGATTTTTTGCACTCTTTGGATGGTCAGGCTTCAGTGAAGAATTGTTCAGGACAACTCTTAGTTCTATGTCCTTCTGATGTTTTGACATTGTACGCGTCTCTTTTTCCTTCTTTTGCAATTCAACGAAAGGCCTCTTTCGCAAGCCATACATCAGCTCCAGCTAAGCCCATATCTGTTGAGCGTTCTGGCTCAAGTACGTCTGGACATGCTGTCAACAAATCGTCTAGTAGTAGCTTTGGCTATACTTATACAGGCTCTGCCCCTTCAACAGGATGCGGCGCCGGTAGTGGCAGCGGGGGTACCGCCAATCTCCCTTTGAACGAGAGTTTACCCAGCCTCGATGAAATTAATCTTTACATTCCTGACGAGTGCGCCTCCTCTAGAAGCACGCCAATTTTCGGTCCTGAGGATGAATTGTTTGAATGGAACCTTAACGATATTCGCCTTGATATTGAACCTGTTGCAGAAGAAATCATGAAAAAATTTCCATATCTACAATTTCGAGGACCGGGAGCTGCCCAATACCTACACACTTTAAGACCTCAAAAGCTGCAGTATCTCCGCTTACCACATCCGCTGTCAGAACGATGGCAGGTTTTTCGCATAAATGAAGAGAACTTCCTTATGGATATTGACGAAGAGTCTATTGTCAGTCAAGTATCTCCATTTGACAGCTTGGATGGTGGTCCCCTGAAATTCACAAACTCTCTATTGGACGATGAGCCTTCTTATATGACTGCAAACAGCGAAGACCAAGCCAACTATCCATTTGTTGAGTTTGAAAAGTCACCAATTTCTCCAAAATATCGTCCCTATGCAGAAATCGTCACGAAATCTCTCGATCAATTCATATCTGAGAACTCTGCTTCTGTTTTGAATTTCCCCAGCCCACGCAACTTTCCATTGCAACAGCAAAGTTTCTACACACCTAATGTTTTCAGTTACATGACAGATAGGCCTGATAGCATGCTAGGTTCAATACCTGGTATGAACATCCCCAATCGCGGTTTTACGAATGACCGTTCAGCTGCATATAACAGATCTTCCTATTCTCCTTCATCGCCATTGTATTTGTCCAACATTCTTACGGACGCTGGACATCGAGCTATTGCCACTGGAAACTTTTTGCAAGGAAGCGAATATTTCAACGCCGTACATGCTTTGAACAAGCTGATTCCTTCTGTATCTAGCACTTCTTACGCGCAAGTTGCCAACGACGTCAATTCTTATCTTGTGAAGTGTCTCAAGCGCGACAAAGAAAAAAAGCTCCGCAATATATCACATCGCCTCAGCAAGTGCGAAGAGATAGCGCAACCTTATCATATCTTTTTACAATTCTCGTGCGACTCTTGTGATACTATTATTGGATCACTCAATGATTTGCGCACCAAAATATGGTACATGACAGAGGTTCGCACCAGTCCACTCTGGAGCCGAGCGAGAGATATTGCTTTTGCACTAAATCGTGGTACCAGCACAGGTCCTATAGGAGAAAACCTAGACACTCCCGGAACCCTTTCTCAATCATTTGGATCCCGTGCTCACACTTTAAAGCGCAACAGCTCGACTACATCTCTATCTTCCTCGGGTGCGTTTTCTTCTTTTAAGCGCTTTACTGGCGGCAGTAAAAGAGACTACCAGAGTAAGCGACAATCAATGTCGCAAGCCTCACTCAATTCAAGTGACTCTATGTTTGCTCCAGTAGTGTTTGCTGGCCGCAACAAGTTGTCTGATCGTGAGGCAGAAGCTACAAAAAAGTGGCTCGATGGCCAACAAATTCAAAATTTTTGTACTGGCGAAGAACGCATCCATAGATTCTCCTGCGAAGTCGATGATTTAGTGAAACGTGTCATTGGTGATGCTTTAAGCGGGCGTCGCAACCGTGGCCAGTCTTTGCTAACATCTAGTCTTCTTTTCAGAGCTGATCTATGGAAACTCATTGTGGAGCTGGAGGGTCTGGATAGATCTAGCGGAGCCACCAATAGCGTGACGGGACCATATCCTTCAAAGGCCTCGTTTTACAATTTTGGTAACAACAATGGAAGCACCACTTTTGAGACCGACTCAGATGTAAACAATCGGCGCCGCTCTACTGATAGCATTTCCATGGAGGGATTTAACCCGTCACATATGCGATCCAAGACTTCAAGCAGCAATCATTCAGATCTTGCTCGCTCTTACAGTCTTCGTGGACACAAGTCTCGCAAGTCTAGTCCCAACCTTATCGACATGTTTACGTCTTCACTTGATCTAACTGGCAAGCGGATGTCCTCTTCTGATATCCATCTTGATGCCGGGTATGAACGTCCTTCGTCGTCGAATGAACATCTTGGGCATCGCCGGAATCGAAGTCTCAACGAGATATCAGGAAGTGGTGGAGGAGCCGCTATTGGAAATGCCAGTTTTACTGGCTCTGATGATCTTGGAACCATACCTGTGTTTAACGACGAAGCCAACCGAGAAGAACACGACAAGAAGCGCGAAGGTCTAGACCAATTTCTTCTCAGTTTGCAAATGCGCATTACAAGTTTGGTGTATACCGATCTAGGCCTTGAAGGCTGGTCTGAAGGTGAGTGTGTTTTATCTCGACTTAGGTTCGTTCACTAACAATCAAATAGGATCTGAAACTGATAAGTGGCTGGAAGCTCCCATTGTAAAGGCTTCTATACAACGTAACCTTGAGCGAGCTTCAAAGACCAAGTTGGATGCCTCAGGGCTGCGTGTCAATACTGGGTCCGAATCGCGAGCTAGTTGGCGTCATTCCAGCAGCGGTCCAAATGAATCTCCAAACTACGGCTCACTTGCCAACCACGGTAAGATACAACCGCCCGCCTCAAATGTGAGTAAATTTCAGTTTCCTTATGAAAAGGCCTACTCAAATTTGATTTTCCAGCTGTCAGTTCACCCATCGCCAATGGGGAAGCTCATTACACTTTATGAACTTGTTCGATTGGTAGTTTCGTCCCTTTCGCACTCTGCATATGGTGGCAATAATAGTGGCCGATCGTACAGGGTGCACTCTAATATGCCATCTATTACTTCTGAATCTCAAGCCACAGCGACTCCGCGTGCGGCAGGAGTGGACAAGACAATAAGTCGAAAGGGCAGTTTGTCAGCAATGACGTCGCTGAGTGAGGCCATTGCTACAGTAGAGGCCAAGAGAATTTCCTCAGGCGCTTTTCCGGCTCAGTCGCCAATGCTGGGCTCGGGCGGGTTTGCTGTCTTTGGCCCTAGCGGCAACCGGGCGTCAATAGTTGGACCTAACACGGACGCTATCGCGGAGGAGCTCCGACGCGTGTTTAAAAATGCGAAAGTTAACTGCCACACACTTTTCCGCGATTTACAGTTTATTGCAGCTTTTGTACCGTCGCAGGTGTTGGATTTGACTGATATGGGCAAGGCGTTTTGGGATGTGAGTCTTGCGGCCCTTTCACTGAAGGAGGAGTATTTGCGACTGGTGACGGAAACAGCGTCAGAAGTTTTCAAGTACTCGACAGGAATGATTTCGGCAGACATGGACACGGCATTTCTTTCGCAGTGGACTCTGCAAGATTGTGCACAGCTTTGGAGTATTGCGTCCAAGGAAGGAGACACAGAGGGGCAGCGAGAGCTTGCAATCATGCATTTTTCACATCCACATATCGCGCCAATTTGTGTGGCGCCTTTTACTAAGCTAAGTGATATTTTCACGCCAGCAGTTTTGGAAGACTACCGAATCAACGAGGACCCGGAGAAACTGGATCCTATTCGGATGTCTATCATCAAGCATTGGATGAAGAGCGCCGCAGCTCTCGGCGACAATATTGCGAGCGAGTATCTAAGTCAGCAGGATTTTTCAGGATACAGTATTTAGAGAACTGCGAGGACTGAGAAAGGAGGCTCTAGCCAAGATGCCTTTCCATTTGGTATAAACATGATGATAAACGAAACCGTCTTTTTATTTCTTCTTTTTATTTGTTTTTTGAAATTTCTTTCCAGTACTCTTTTTTTACTCATTTACGTTCAACCTTTATTCTATAAAATTTCATTCCAGGTTTGCAGATACAGAATTGTAGAAGGTACCCCGTAGTGAGCATGTGAAAACGTGTGAAATTGAAGTCTCCTAACACGGTCCCTAGTAGACTTGCATGGCCATGACACAAACCACCTCCGAATTCGAGTTTTCTTTGTTTTTTCACGTTCTTCATGCTCTCTTAAGCTAGTTTTGTGGGTTAAAGTGGTATATCTAGTAACTCTTGGTTCTAGTATACGGTTTTTCTGCTCTGACTCGACCACTGGTACATGCGATGAAAGCAACCGAGTTGAGAATGCGTTCAAGTTTACATTGGTAGGCTAGCCGCTTGTCTACTTAGTTCTCACGGCCACTTTTTCCCAAGCAGCCACTGGTCTACCACTGGCCCATCACTACTTATACAAGACTGACACACTTCAGTCTTTGACTACAGTATACCAGTGTATGCATGAATTCGAAGCAGATATCGAAGCTTTTTGCTACTAAAGCTGGACATAAAATTTCGCTTAAAGCGTAAAGCGTAAAATCGCCACAGAAAATAATCAAAATTTCTTAAACTATAAATAAACCCTTAACCTTCAGAACTCACCTTTTCAGATTATTTTTTCGTTTTTTGCGTTTTTTACGCTTTTTTTCTGGCTTCTCCATATTCTTCTACTTGTTAACATCTATTTGCTCTTCTGCTTGCTCTTTATTCTAAGCTTGTACTCTGTTTTCTTCGAAGTCCCTTTTATTCTCTCGTTTTAATCAATACCGCTCGATACTGCTTCTACTGCACACCACAGTGCCCATCTTTTGCACGCTCTTACCGAGGCGTCCTACCTCAGAATTCGCTCCAAGCAGCCCTGCATAATTATCTGTTCACGAAGCAAAAAGAGTCTTTTTTGACCCGCAGGCACAACTCCTCTTACAACAACATTCTCTCGACTCGTTTCCCGCCATGCAGCCACTTCGCTCGTTTCCAGGAATCACTGCCTTTTTCCTGCTGCTGTGCTCCAGCTTGTTTGGCTTTTCCGCAGCCTTGGACATAAACTTTGATGACACAAGCTCTATCAACAGTAACTTGGCCCTTATTGCCAAGGGCCTCATGGATTACTACAACGGTAACGATTCCGGTCAAACCCCGGGTATGTTCTCCAACCCTTACTACTGGTGGGAGGCAGGCGCGGCTTGGGGGTCCATGCTAGACTACTGGTTCTACACAGGAGACACCACTTATAATGATGTTCTGAAATCTAGTTTGGTGTTTCAGGTCGGTAGAGACTGGGATTACATGCCGTCAAATCAAACTACTACAGAAGGTAACGATGATCAGGGGTTTTGGGGTGTTACAGTTATGGCCGCCGCAGAGAAAAACTTCAGTAATCCAAGTCCAAACGAGCCTCAATGGCTCTATTTGGCTCAGGCGGTGTTCAACACCATGGCCTCACGCTGGGATGATGAGCATTGCGGTGGTGGCCTCAGGTGGCAGATTTACACTTGGAATAATGGTTACAATTACAAAAACACAGTTTCCAATGGCTGTCTATTCAACTTAGCCACTCGCTTGAGTAGGTACACAGGAAACTCGACGTATGCTGACTGGGCTATCAAAGTCTGGGACTGGACGGAGGAGCTCAACTTCATTGTCACCAATGGCACCAACTGGCCTGTTTTCGACGGCGCCTCCCTTACGGACAATTGCTCGGACGTATCCAATCTCGAATGGACTTACAACAGTGGCCTCTTTATGTCTGGCTGTGCATTCATGTACAATAGTACAAATGACACAGAGTGGCTTAACCGCGCTACCCACATTTGGGGTCGTGCAAAGGTGTTTTTTATGGACCAGACTCAGATCATGTATGAAGCTGCGTGTCAACCGTCCAACCAGTGCAACACTGATCAGCGCAGTTTCAAGGCTATCTTTTCAAGGTTTCTTGGATTGACTTGTCTTATGGCGCCCACACTAAGCGACGAAATACAGAGCTACCTTGAGGCTACCACTGTTGGAATCATGACCTCATGTACCGGCGGTTCTGATGGCCACACGTGCGGTCTCAACTGGGGCTACGGGTCGTGGGACGGAAAGTATGGATTGGGTGAACAGATGAGTGCGCTCGAGGCACTACAAAACCGGTTAGTCTGGACAAAGATTGGGCCTCTTACAGCTGACACGGGCGCGACATCTACAGGCAATGGTTCAGCGGGTACCAATACAGATTCAAATGTTGCTAGCAGTCCTCTTGATATCACGTCAAAAGACAAGGCTGGTGCTGGTGTCATTACAGCTGTTATCTTGCTTCTTCTTTTGGCCAGTTCTTGGTGGATGATTGCTTAAGCTTGATTTTAAGCTCAAATTGAGTGAAAGAGAATTCGATGTGGCAATTCGAACTTGATTCCGAAGTATGAAATTGAATTGAACATGATGGGGAGACGCCAAAAAGAGAAAAAAAAAAACATAAATGTGAAGAGATATACCATGAGAGGAAAGATAATATGAAGAAAAGATATATACAAGTATATCTCGGTATGGTATGCTGTATTTACGGTATTTTAGTGTTGAGCCACTCGGAATCTCTTTGGCGTTAGTTAGCTATATTGTTGTTTTTTATTTGGTTTATTTAGTTGGGTTTTTTGTCAAATCGAAGCTTCCATACTTTATTCTTTAACTTTTCATCTGTGATTTACTACAAGCAGTTTTTGAAGCGCACTTATTGCTGAGAGAAACCCTGGAGTTTGGGAATATAGCTATGACATGAAGTACTGATGGGCTAGCTATCAAAATTTTCTAGACTTGAAGCAGATGCTCTCTCTCTTTTGTGCGGCCTCGAGTCTAGGTTGTTTTTCTGTTTCCTTTCGAAAATAAAATCGTGCTTAAGTGGTGTTTATACCAAAATGCGGTTCCCATAGTTTTTCACATAGTTGTTTGCAATGAACTCTGCAATGTGGCTTTACAAGGTGGCTTCATAGGCATACAAGATACGTTTTACTTAACCACATTCATACCTTCGGATGTATCACAGACTTTTACTTTCAACAAGTTTTGCTCCGTATAGCCTACAATTCAGTTCGGCCACACCAAAAAAAAAAGGATTCTAAGCAAGACCACAGGTTATGCTAGGTGCATACCCTCATTGTTTATTAGTTGATAGACTATAGTATGTGGTAGTAGGCTGCGTTCAAGTCCCTCAACTTATTTCTTCTATTTGTGAGCTTGTAATAGACTTACCAGTAGACTTCAAGTTGAAGGGTAATAAACAATGGCTGCATTGTGTAAAAAAAGGTTTCTTTTTTCTGATCGAACTGTTTCTCATCTGTCCACAACAGATTGTAAGAGGCAGATTACTATTCAAAATCTCATTATCGTAATTACAAGAGTTCACGTCAACATGCTCTTCTCGTTTGCCAAAAATGGCAGCATTTTCTTCAGTTCGGGCCCTTCTGTCAGATCAAAAAAGCTGCAGCTATTACCAAATGCATCACATTAATTGGAAATCCATCAATATAAGTGAAAAATAAGTAAAACTGCAATTCAATTCATGTCACAAAATTCTTATATACTTTCAGTCCTTGCGCTTAATCTTCAACGTATTAACAGATACTTCCAAGAGGCTTCCTTCAACATCGCTCCTTTATGTGGTATTTTTAGACGTTCCTGTCACAAGTTGTATTATTACAAACCAGACAATAAATCACTCTTGAGGAGATTCTACTAGACATTGCAAGCTATATTTAATGTTATCTACTCAATAATTACTATAGAGCACAAAGCTAAATGTCTTAGCAGCAGAGGCAATAGTGCAATGTTAAATCAATTATTGATGACATTACAGGTAAAAGATGAGGCAAGTGTCACATTCACGATCAATTTCAATTTTAACTACGTTGGATATTCTGAGGTACAATTTAAACGCTTAACCACCACGAATACAATCATTTGAATTGAATGCTTTGAGACATAGAGATCACTCTAACTGCTAGAATAAGTTATCCCTCAAAGAGGGCACTTAATTTTCTCGTATAATGTTAATTTGTCCAATTTGTTTGCTTTTCTTGTTCATGTTCTAGTGCCGTCATGGTGTCGGGAAACTCTTTGAATGCAAAAATGGCTATACAAATAGATAAAATCATGTGTTTGTTATGCTAAGTAAATTCAGGAGTTAACCTTACTGTATCAACTTTTAAGTCCTGAAGAGAGTATTTTAAATGATTGCCTTATACAGGCTTGGCTTCATCGCTCTCTGTCGCTTTGCTTGTGCTCTTGCGCAGTTATGGTGTCGGAAGAATCGAGTCATTTACTCCGCTTCTTATTCGTATAATAATAATAAATCAATTCAATGTCCTGGCTAAATGATGAGACTACACAAGCTGTAATAACTATTTATACCTGAGGAAGAAGGACAGTTCAGCTTTTTGCCTGATACAGACCAATTCAGCTTACTCGCCGTGTTTGTGTTCAAGTGCGTCGATGGTGTCGGAATACTCCCTGAGACTGCAATGAGCCCCAACGCTAAGGGAAACCTGGTTGTATGGTACCAGGGAAAAACCTTATGCGAACTACCCTAAAAGGTTTGCCATCAGGCCTTCCTCCGTGGCGGATGCTTTCATCAGTGACCACTTGTTAATAGCTCTCAAAAAATAAAAAATTGAAAAAAACTGGTAAGCTTCAGGGTGATCAGGATGTTTTTTTCAAATTTGTAGAGAGTTATATCGGCAAGAAAAAAATTTGTCGTGAATGAATGAATGAATAGATTGAAATCACGGCTATGAAAGATTATGTAGAAACAAAAATGGTAAAAGTAAAATATAAACACAAAGTAAATAAGAGCTCCCCAGGTCTGTATCAAATGCAGTCAAGACGTCTTCTTTCTTCCTTCATGGATGGCTTGAGCCAAAAGTCGTTTTACCGTAAGTCAAAACCCGAATCACTC
>JAJMAH010000226.1:0-16692 GCA_030564925.1 Geotrichum aggregatum
AAAATGTACTCTACAACATCCAATACTTCCTCTGTTCTTTCTGAAAACACTGCTTACACCCTTTCTGACTCTCACCTGAAGGGATCCTCAGCAGCATCAATTGCAACAGACCAGACAGCTGTTACAAAGCGCAGCAAGCGTGAAATTCTAAAGAAACTGTTTACAATGCCTCCCAGTGTCGAGCAGACAATGCAAGGCAGAATGAACCGACAAGGACTTCCATCTAAATGCGGATACATGTGAACATTGTGACCAGAAAAGCTCCTATTTCTACACACATGATTTCATATTCTTTGCTCGCATTTGTATTGATGATACTAGTTCATTGCACGTTGTCCCCGGTTTTTTTTCTTGCTTCTTGTTGTGTTCCGTTTTTTCTTTGTTTTAATTTAATTGCCCATGATGTGGCAGCCATTCACGTTGACGTTGGCGATTGTCAATTGGCGCTGGTGATTGATGGAGCATGTCAAGCTGATAGTTTTCACCACTTCCTTTCACTAAAACCAAACATAGGCTACCTTAATTCCTAATCTGCTCGAGAATTTTGTTTCTTTTACTTGATGTTTCTATTTTATAGTAAGTCGTTGATTCTACCGTATATCCACTTGTATCCTATAGCTCTGACATGCTTCCATCGCGTTATTGCATAAACGTTCTTAACACATGATAATCATAAAAGATGGATATATACTGACTACCGTATTTAGCTCATTTGTTGTTACTTAGTGATTTTTTTTTTGTCTGCAATAACGAATTTGCCCACACATTTAATGTCCTCCACTTCCACGTGGAAGAAGCAATACATAAACTGACTACTACTAAATCAGACTACGGTTTAGTTGGTTCTGATCATACGAAGCTCTTGTTTGATTCCTGTACATTTGGGTATGCTTCTTGTATTCCCTCTAGATTCATACCAAGTATTATGCGTCCTAAGTTCCGTTCCAATTATAAACTGGGCACAGTTTCTTTTCTTTCGAACGGATGAGGCCTATAGTTAATAGACTAGTAGACAGGTAATTTTAGTAAACAGGTTCACAGGTAAATAGGTAAACAGATTTTGATTGTCACCGTAGTTATAACTGTACTGTATACTACAGTATCTCACACACAAGCTCGCTAATAAAAATAAGAAATGATTGGAAATGTGATCTTATAAGACTCTAAGACTCTAAAGGCACAGGCTCAATGTTCCAAATGGTCTCCGCATACTCGTCAATCGCACGATCCGACGAAAAGAATCCCATATTAGCTACAGCTGTAATACTCTTTTTGGCCCATGCGTCCTGGTCAGCAAACGCTAGGTCCACTTGATTCTGCGCATCCAAGAACGACGCAAAGTCATCAGACACCAAGTAATAGTCGCTGCCGTGGTTTCCAACACTATTGACTAACTGGCTATAAATGTTGGGGTCTCCAAATAAGCCGCTCTCAATGGCATTGAACACCTTGAGAAGATCAGGATTGAGGTTAGCGTGCCCAAATCTGTGAGACTGGCGGAGGTTTTCAACGTCCTCGGCCAGATGGCCAAACAAGAAAATGTTGCTAGCACCAATCTCGCGTGTAATTTCAATGTTGGCACCGTCAACAGTACCAATAATAAGTCCACCGTTGAGAACGAACTTCATATTAGAAGTACCTGATGCCTCGGTTCCCGCAGTAGAAATATGGTGAGAAATATCAGAGGCAGGGGTGATGATTTCGGCCTTAGACACGTTGTAGTCCTCAATGAAAATGACCTTCAGCAAGTCGCCAATTTCAGGATCATTGTTGACCACTGACCCAACGGCATTGATAAGTTTGATGATGGTCTTGGCCATGTAGTAGCCAGGCGCAGACTTGCCTCCGAAAATACTAACACGGGGCTGTACCTTCTTGCGCTCGGCAGGAGTCAAGCCCTTGATTGTAAGGTACCTGTGAATGAGAGAAAAGATATTCATCTGTTGTCTCTTGTATTCGTGTATACGCTTGACCTGGATATCAAATAGCGCAGTGGTATCGACCTCAACGCCAGACTGGGACTTGATCAGAGCAGCAAGACGCGCCTTGTTAGACCGCTTAATCTCCATCCACTGCTTGTGGAACGCCTTGTCGTCAGCATACTTTTCTAGCTCCTTGAGCTTACCAAGGTTGTTGAGAAAACCGTGGCCACCGAGCTTTTCAGCAATAAGAGCAGAAAGTTTGGGGTTGGCCTGGTGCAGCCATCTCCGAGGCGTGATACCGTTGGTAACGTTGGTAAACTTGTCAATTCCGTAAATCTTGACAAAGTCTTTGAAGATTGTGGTTCTGATAAGCTCAGAGTGGAGCTCGGCAACACCATTGACCTTGTGTGATCCGATAATGGCAAGGTAGGCCATGCGGACCTGGCGGGGACCGGACTCCTCAATGATTGAGACGCGTGAAAGAAGTTCGTGGTCACCAGGGAACTTCTTTTCAATAGACTGAAGAAAAAACAAGTTGATGTCGTAGATGATTTCCAAGTGACGGGGCAAGAGGTTGCCAATGAGATCGACAGGCCATTTCTCAAGGGCCTCAGGAAGGACTGTATGGTTGGTGTAACCAAAAGTTTTGGTCACGATGTCCCAGGCCTCGTCCCAGCTTAGCTTCTCTCTGTCAACAAAGATTCTCTGCAGCTCGACAATGGCAAGTGTAGGATGAGTGTCGTTAAGCTGAATAGCAATCTGTTCAGAGAACTCTCTCCAAGGGCGACGAGACTTTTTGAAACGACGAACAATATCGGACAATGATGCAGCAACCCAGAAGTACTGCTGCTTGAGACGCAGTTCTTTACCAGAGTAAAAGTTATCATTGGGGTAGAGTACGGCAGAGATGGTCTCGGCCTGTTGTTGCTCGCGCACAGACTGATCGTAGGCACCCTCGTTAAACTTTGCAAAGTCAAACTCTGTATTAGGCTTTGAAGACCACAGACGGAGGTTGTTGACATTCTCCGTTCCGTATCCGGGCACAGGGAAGTCATAAGCAACCGCCTGGACCAAGTTACCACCTTCCCAGATTTTGCGAACCACGCCCTCGTCGTCAGTGAACTTGCGGGTGTATCCATAAAACATGACGTCGATAGCAATTTCAGAGCGAGGGATTTCCCAAGGATTGCTGAAGGTGAGCCAATAGTCGGGCTGTTCAATCTGGTAGCCATCAACAATTTTCTGCTTAAAGATACCATACTGGTAACGCAGACCGTAGCCCCATCCAGGATAGTTGAGCGTAGAGAGAGAGTCAATGAAACAAGCAGCGAGACGTCCAAGGCCACCATTACCCAAAGCGGCATCTGGTTCCTGCTCAATAAGGTCTTCAAGTCTAAAACCGAAATCCTTAACACCTTCAGCGGTGGTATCCTTGACTTCAAGGTTGAGCATGGCATTGTCCATAGCTCTTCCCATGAGAAACTCTAGAGAGAGGTAATACACACGCTTGGGGTCGCGGATAGTATGTTTTTGCTGAGTTTTGTTCCATGCCACAATGAGACGGTCTCTAATAGACTGAGAGGCGGCCTGGTAGGCGGCTAGCTCGTCACAGTTGTAGAGGGAGCGAGCAAGGGTTGTCTCGACATGACGGACAAATTCGCCCTGGAACTGCTCCTTGGAGGTGAACTCGCCAACGGCGAACTTTTTCCATAGGTTTCTGCTCTTAAGGGGAATGACTGAGTCAATTGACTTTAGCTCGCGAGGGGTAAAGCCTGTGAATGTTCTTTTGTGACGGGGGCGAGGTGTGAACTGCTCGTCTTCGGAGGTGGGGCCAGCGCCTGAGGGGCTGAAGGGAGAGAAGTCCATTGTGTGATTGTAGGCAATTGTGATAGAAACACCAGTACAGGAGGAATGAGAAGAAAAAGAAGAAGAAAAAGAGGAAGAATAAGAGGAAGAGGAAGAAGAATAAAAAGGACGAAGGTTCTAAAGTTAGGAAATAGAAGAAACTGAAAACAAGTGAGAAATTGAGTTTGTGCGCACAATTTATATTTGGTTGCTGCACAGAAAGAAGAGGCCATTTCTGGTTCTGATGCAGCTTGAGAAACGAGCAAAAACTTCCGTAAACACGCGTTTTTATACGTGGTAGCTGGCCATCGAGGGCCATGGTCAAAATTGCAGTCGTTGCCGTCAATGTGCCATTGCCAGTGCGGATAGCCAATGACACCGACCCGGGGCTTTTCGCTTGTTCAAACGAAACTAAGCCAATCTAGTGTCGAAGTCCTTGTTGGGATTCGAAAAGCAGCAGCAGCGTCTTAGCGGATAGCATCCATTAGACTACTACCGGTAGATGCAGGCGCCGTCAACAGCTGTCTGCCGTTGTTGGCGTTGTCGTTGTCGTTGTCTTAACACGGGCACGGGTGCTTCGGACGGTCCGGAATGGATCTGTTTTGAAGTCCGTATAATAAGACAAACTGCCTTCCAGGTGCGCACACACCGTGTAGAAGTGCATGGCCAGTGAGGACGTAATTGCTAAACGAGCCTCTACCAAAGCTAGTCTGTTTTACCACGTACCTCCAAGTATTTGGACCGGTCTGGCTGCGAGCCCATAGAGCCCCAATAAACGGGTGCTACTACTGCTGGCATGGCATGACGGTATCTGCCCGTTTATACGCAACTTCACATGTTTATGTAGAGCATATGCGTCAACAGCACACTACGTAAAACGCTCTAAAGACGTCAAATACCAAGCATTCAAGTCTGCTTTGAGTCTGCTATCTTAATTACATTATCAACTTAATATTTGTCACGATAGTTACTGCCCCTAATTGTACTGCCATCAATTCTACTACAGTTGTCGATACCGAGCACACTCCCTTCTTTCGTTGACTTGCTATTGCTTCAGTCTCGTCCTTCAAGTTCTTACGATTCCTGCGGTGCTGCTGTTGCTGTGGTCTGCTTTTTTTAGCAAATAGTGCGGCTGAAAACTTTATTCCTTTTTTTTATTTTTCTCTTCTTTATTTTTAATTCTGTTCGAGTTTGTGGTTCCAAACTTCTTTTGGGTTAACTACGGTTCGTGGTCAGGACAATAAAGCCAACGTCTTTCAAATTCATTATTCATTCAGTCACTGTGGCCGCCTGTCTTCTACGCTATCGTGCTAAGGTACTCTGCCCTGTACGGGTTGTTGTCGGCATCTGGTCGGTTGTGCGCAATCCACTTGGGCTCCTCCTTGAACAGTCGTAGCGCCTTCACGTAGTCCTGCACCGACAGCGTAAACCGGTGATAGATGCCAGGCGGAAGAATGAGCAGGTCGCCTTTTTGCAGCTTGCACCTCACCCACCGGTCTCCTTTCTCTCGCACATCGAAAAAGCCCTCGCCCTCCAAAATGTACCGGATCTCCTCGTCCTCGTGCAAGTGCTCGGCGTAGAATATGCGCAGCTTCTCGGCGTAAGCTTCGGGTCCACCCATCTTTTCGGGCGTAATCTGGATCTCGTCCCGAGCAACGTAATTGCGTTCCTTGGCGAGTGCATCTACCCCTTCAAGGTCGTCAAAGTGGTACGCAAGAACGCCAATTTCTTTGAGCTGGGCGACAGAGAGTTCTTCGCCACTGTCGTGATCCTCGCGCTTGTCCTGCGAGTCTATATTGTCGTGGTAGTATGCTTTCATGGCGACGTAGTCTAGTGGCGGCTGATGAGTGTGTGCTTCGTAACTGGCGGAGTCTGAGTGGAGAGATTCGGCAGCTGAAATTGCACAAGTAGCTTTTGGTTAGGGTTACTTTTTTGTGAGTTTCAGCACGTGCAAAGGGCACTCAATGGCGTCAGTAACCTTACCCTCAAGGCTGGGGTTGGAGCGACATGGAGGGTGAGTCGTTTCAACAGCTTTGACGTTGTCGCCAACTTTCCCATGGCCTCAAGCGACCTTCAAACACCTTTAAGCAACCTCCAAGTAGCTTTAGATACCCTCACAACACACATAGCACAATACCACTGCAGACTACTGGCTTTGCTTTTGCTTCCACAACCTTCTACGTCTGCTAAATACCCTCCAATGCCCTCTCTTTGCGTTAATACCACCCCAAATTTTATGCAATACCTGCCTGGCTACTGTCACCATGACTCTGCAGAAGCATTTGTAGAACTCCTGTCTGCTGACGACAGCAAGCCCGCTGAAAGAGAGTCCTTACGAGACCGCTTCAGAAAGAAGTTTCACCTATACCACCGTGAGAAACCAAGTGATACCCCTCTTGACAAGGAAAAGAGCCAAAAGGAACCTGTGCAGAAAGCGGAAAGCAGAAGAAGTAGATTCTTTCATCGCAGAGTCAAGAGCAGTGAGATTCACATACCGCCAGCCGTAGCTATACTCGATCTGAGTATGGGCGGAAAAGATTACAATTCTGTAAGAACCTCGATACAAACTGGACATGATTCCATTGACTCTAAAAGTACCTTTGATTCAGGTAAGTCCTGGTCTTCGGCCGCTACAAAAGAGTCAAACAGCCAGCAAAACAGAACGGCCTCAATTGATACCATGGATACCCGAGAGACACGCATGTCCAGGTGGAGGAACATATTTAAAAGAACTGTGAAACACGACAGTCCAGTGGAAATGGAAACTTTTGATATCGACTCTGATTTGGAGTTGAGGCTACTTTCGGGATTCACTTCCATCAACTCGCGTGCTAGTCAGGGTACACAGCGTTTCGTTGACATGCTGAATAGGACTAATACCGTCTCTGAGAACGTTCCAATTTTAGAGAGCGTGACTAAAGTTCTCGAGCCTGAAAACGTCAAACCCACTATTACCCAGCAGCAGCAGCCACTTGTATCTAAACCAGCATCTTTGGCTGAAGAAAACGTTTCAGTATACACTCCATCATTGTATTCAGGAAGACGCACGGAATCTGTCGACAGCGCACCCACGAGCAACCATTACGGCACTATGCGCAGCAGCAGCTGTGTGGTGACTCCAGTCGCAAACACAAACTATATGGGGTTTACGGGTTTTGCTACGTTTAAAAAGGAGTTTACAGACTCGACTGATAGTCTGCGACGTGAGCTTTTACTGAAACGGACGCCCTCGTCGCTGATTAATATGAGCTCAAACGTGAATTCCAATGTGAGTTTGACGGGGAATTGGAGCGGCCTTTCGAGTGACCGTCCAAGCGGTAACCCAAGCGTTATCCCTAGTGATAATACAAGTGGTCGTACAAATGGTTATTACAGTGGGCGTGGAAATGGAAACTTGAACGGGAGCGGATCTGGAAACAAAAATGAGGTTGTATTTTCAGTATTGGGATCAGGCGCAGCACTGGGTGATTCTGGTTCTGGAGCGGTAGCGGCAGCTTTAAATGGTATGGAAGGTTATTATGAGTCCACGGTCAGGGTGAATATGCCAATTGACGACGATGTGTACAAGAATCTTCGGCCTCCTCATCCTCATACCCCGGTAAGCTTTAATGAAGGTCTTGCTGTTTGATTGTGAGAATAAATTCATTTGAATTTGGGATGAAAATTGCGTTTGCTACTCGATTGATGAAGAGTAGACTAGACTAGTCTGATTAGTTGAAATAAAAAGTACAAACAAAACAAAAAATCTAGAACCAAATTGAAAATCAAGTAATCTCATATAAATAGAGTGCATACGTAGTCTAACCGGTGCTGAAAATTCTTAATCTATAAATTTATATATCTCATAACCCAGTTGGAATTTAGATTATGAGTAGATGCTAATCTTTTTTCTTTTCTCTTGTTTTTTTTTTGGTTGCATCGCGTCTAGTTTCCCATCATCATTTAGTTTGTGCTGAGTTAAGTTGTGTCTGGCTTGTTCACTTATCGATCTTGATCTTGTGTTTTTCGTACTCAACCGATATCAAAATCCTTTAGTTTTTGCAACTAATTCTTTTAGAAAATGAAATTGTTAATGTTAGCTGATAATGAATTATTTTGCAATGACTGTGCCAAGATTGAATCATCGTCCTCAACTTCGATTTCGACTTCAAGTTCCCGATCAATTGCATCTTCGAGATATTGGGCGTCTTCTTCTCCAATCATATCAATGTCTTGCTCAAATTCAGGCCCGTTTTCATATGGCTCGCCACTCCGTCGCCGTTGCTGCCGCAAATCAACACCACTCGATATAACTGGCACGCGTTTCTTTGGGTTCAAAAAGTTCAAGTACTTGAACTTAGATCTCACATCACTATTCAAAACTTTGATCATAGGCCCATGGGTTTTCCACAAGTGGGTTCGCACCTGTTGTTGCCTTGGACCTCGCAGCTGGCCTCGAGATCTTTCAGAAGGCATATATGTGATCGTTCTCAAAAAGTTATACAGCCGGTCTTCTGCCTTGGATTTCTCTTGGGCACGGTCAAAGGAAGCTTCCTGCACAACCATTTCTTTGTTCTGCCACACGCGCAGGTGCTTGTCGTAGCTGATTTGTGAAATGAACGAGTTTACAATTGGTTTGTAAAAATTCAGCTGGCTCGTGTCTGGCGGGCCCCGTGCCTCTGTGTGGGCAGATAATGTGTATATGGGGCCAAGTTGCAGTTCAGGCATATGTCTAGAAATTTCGCAAATGAGGTGGACTATAATGAACATGCACAAGTCTGTTAGTAAAATCAGGCATGCCTCTATCTTGTCAAGTTCGGCAAAGACCAATGAAGACGATTGCTCAATGCAGACCTGTGCCAGGATGGTTCCGATAGTGTAACATTCAGTTGCGCATTTCCATACCCAGTAGTCTACACGATGGTCATGACTCGGCCTAAGAATATGCTCCACGTTGATCCACAAATACCTCTGAAGCGTGTCAAGAACATCAAACACTGGCGTCAAGTTTTGTGATATCGTAAGACATCTAATATCGCTCTGAACAGTAAATATCGATACAATCGTATTCAGCACAGGTTCCAAAAAAACTCTTGCCGCGGGGTTCGTGAAAGCCTCAATGAGATACGGTTTCATAAAAGACCGAAGCAAAAAATCTCTCGCAGGCTTATTTGCGTCATTGTAAACGCCACCATACATTTCTGGTGCCAGTGCACTAGAAATCACTGTCGTAAATTTTTCGTCACGGCTGAGCGTAGAGGCTTGAAGCTCCAGACAGAAAAAATGCAGTAGACGAAACCCAGCAACGTACTCGTTACTAAAATCGATCTGCAGCATTTTCTTAAATTTGGCTGTCTTGAATGTTGCGTGTTCCTCTTCTCGTGCCGCCGCAGGAAACATTGTTGCATCCATAAACCAGCTAACATCAACGTCCTTGCAATACTGAAAAATCCAGTCTATTACTTGCCGCACTAGAGTCATGTACCCATTCTCGTTGCGGAAGCCGAGCTCTTGGCTGTTGGCCTTCATCGTACTTGTCATTGATTCAAGCAAAAGCTTAGACATTTCAACAAATTGAGGCTGCTGCAACTGCAAACCTAGCTCTTTTACGACGACTGTCGAATGTTAGTATGCGCAAAACAGTCATAAATAAATTCTTACCTTGGATAATTGCAAGTCTTTTCTTTGTGAAGTCGCTTGAAGGAATAGCATTCAAGCTATGAATACAATTCTTGAATATATCGGGCACTTTTTCAAATACAGCTGCAACATATCTTTGCTCATAAACGGGATTCACACAGACCAAGTACTTCATCATGTCTTGTAGTACTTTCATTTCTTCTTCCTTGTAATATAATCCGCTTACTTTTAGAAAAGCCGCTAGCCAGTATGGCTCGTACGCGGCCCTTCGCTTTGACCTGTGGAACCATTGCCAAGAGTAATAAAATACTTGCCAGTTCTGTTCTTTAGCTTGGACCAAGAATTGTGCTGTCTCCGCCCAAATATCTATAGCCTTGCATACTAATGCGTCATGGCTAGTGTTTGTATCCAGCAACAAGTCATTGAGAAACTCCTTGTACGAGTGAATCTGAATGGAATTGGAGTAATGGTGCGCAAGTTTGATGACAAGTTGATCTCGCTCTGACCTTTGTACAGGTAGAACAAAGTCAAGAACTTGTGAGTCTTCGTCTTGAACACCACTGAGCGGACGCTCAGCACCTCGCATGTATAATGCTGACGACATATAGGCACGTAGAATATCAAGCACTGCCAAGCGAAGCTCTTCTCGAATGTCGGAGGCCAGCACCCGCATGAAGAGCTTTCTCAACAGCAATTCCCAATGCATTGATTTTACCAGGGTACTTTCATTAGAAAGAAACAAGTTCACGTATCGCAAAGGCCGAAACAGAAATTCTTCATATGCTTGTAAATGAGCCTTTCTTCGCTGAATCTCTCCTCTACCTGACAGAGCCGCAGAAGCTCCAGTTACTTTGTCCAGCTGAAGGTACTCGTCAAAGGCTTTACCCAGTAGCTGATCATACCAGTGCATAGCAGATGCCAGTGATTGGTTTCTTTTCAGCTGGATATCAGCAACAACTTTCCAGGCATCCACAGTAAGTTCTCGTGCAAGCAGATGCGAGTTTTCAAGCGAAAACAACCCAACCAGTTGTTCCAAAGGAGGTTGCGCAGTTTTTGACGAGTACTTGTAACGTGTTAAAAGCAGACTGTACTGATTTGCAAGTGACTCCAGCTGTACAATCTGTATCTCAGCATCACGCGGTGGGTATGTAAAGTTATTAAGAACGTTCACTGAATCCACCAGCCGACGCAGTTGACGAGACATAGTTCTCTTGTAAGCTTTCAGGCAAACTGCAAGTAGTTTTAAAAACACGTGGAAGATAGTGTCCTCCAATTTCGGATATGCATAAGACGAGGTCAGAGAGGATTTCATAAGAAATGGTGGGAGCTCATGACCAACGTCTCTCGGCTCTATATTTGCATACCTGATACTTGCAAAACATGAATAAGCAGCCTTGATTACTTCGCGGTCTGGCATCCAGTTCCATGTTGTGAGCAAGTTCAAACACCGAGCAAGAAGAGCTTGTGAATAATTGGCAACAGCTTGAGTGACAGTTTCAGGTTTTTGCTGTATAGTTTGAAAAACAGGTACAACAAGAGAGTTGACTACCTTCCATCCTGCTTTCGGTGTACCATGGATTCTATTGCGCATGTGATAGAAAATGTTGAAAAGAAACAATGTTCGCCAAACCACCTCATTTTGTTCAATAGTAGGGGCCTTGTCAATAGACAATCTGACACAATCTTGAACTGCTTGTAAGAAAGAAGACATACCTGTAAGATCCGCGCCTGTGTCAATCAAATGAACACACATGTATGACACCTCCACTAAGTAAGAGGTTTTCTGACCTCCTAAGTTTTGCTGAGAGCGTTGCTTGGAAATCTCAGCAGTGATGTCATTGAATCTCGCCAAAAGTCTTTTTAAAAGAAAAGTAGATGCCTCAGCAAAAAATTTCGTTTCAGTCTTGTTCCTTCGAATAATTGGTATCGTCAAAGTCAAAAGAAACGCGACGGACGTCACACACAGCTCATGCCAATGTGCTGCATTAGTTGTGGAGGGTTTCCAGGCATCAGTAATGTACTTGAAAGTTTGCTCAACAACCTCCAAAATCTGGGCATCAAAATCATCAGTTGAGCTGTTTTTCTCAACTGTACTGGAAATCTCATGGAAAAAGTACTCATTCACAAATTTCCAGTAAAAGTAGCTCGAGTCAGTATGCTCACTAGTCACAATGTCCTGCGGGCCGGTGATCCAGCTAGCAAAAACTTTAGAAGATTTCTTGAACGCAGACATAACGTTTTGATCTAGCACTCCCCATTTCAGCATCCCTATTTCTGGTCCGAAATAACCGCTCCAAAAAGGAGGTGCAGAAGCTTCAATTCCTGCTCCCGTCAATATGTTTTCAAATGTCCCTTGTCCCACAAATGTGTTTTCTTTGAATTGGAGAGATTCAGGAAAAGGAAATGAGTTGAAATTGAATGAAAAAGTGCCTTGCGTCAGAGAAAGGTCCAGCTTGTGCAATGGACTGGGATCGGCTCGTGGAGGGGTTGGGCGGCTCAACATTTTTTCAGGACCAATAACTGGTCTGTGTTCTGTCCTTTGAAAGTTGAATAAGTTGTGTTTGTCATCTGATATTGAAGTGAGCTCTCGCTCAGATGGAGAATTAGCATAATCATTGGAAAGCTCAGGAGAGCGCAGATTATCCAGAGGATGCCGGGAATGAATGGCTGCAGGAATGCCTTTAGAAAGCATGTTAGACTGCGTAGATGGCCTCGCTTGAGGGACATCAGGGGGAATAGGCATCTCTTCTAAGATTGCTTTCGGAAAATGGATTTGGCTTGCTCTGTAGGGCAATGACGCTCGAGACTCAGTAGTATAATCGTGGGGCATGTCATCAAAAGATGCCACAGGATACTCAGAAACATCTGGTAAAAGTTGTGGTCGTTTCTGATGTCTCTTTCGAGTAGTCCTTGGCACATAACTACCGGTTTCAACTTGAAAAATTGAGGTATACGACTTGGGCTTATTGCGGGGTGTGTGTAGACCAGAAACCACTGCCAATGTTCGAGGCAATTTTCGCTTAGACGTCTTTTTGTTCGTCTCTGTTCCGTGAAATTCTCCTGACGAGTTTCGTCCACTTTCATGTACTCTTGGGATACCATTTAGGCCTGGAAGACTAATTGGATATGTACTGGGCCCGTGTTGAAATTTGTCAACAAAGTTTCGTATAACCGAACTGTGATATCGATTTACGGGCATGCTCTGTGACATAGCTCTCCTGTTCGTTGGGCGCTGGATGCCAGACTGGCGTCTAGTTCCGCGCATGTTTTGCGAAACAGCGACACTGCGCTTTTTTTGGACTCTTCTTGAACCGCTTACACGCGAAGACCCATTACTGTTTCTGGGGCGAGTTGCTCGTGCAACCATATGGTCCACCTCATCAAATTCTTCTGCACCATCAAAGTCATTCCCATAATTACGAATATCAGATTGAAACACAGCAGGCTCTTGATTGAATCCGGTTTCTCGCTGTACATCTGGTCGTTGATACCGATTTGAAATTGCCCACACGGTAGAGTGCCCTCCTCGAACCGCTGTTACTTTTATATCATCGCTTTGTAATGAATGTTCAAATGAGTCTACCAGCTCAACATCTAAAGCCCTTCGATCGTATGGAGATAGCACATTGAAATCATTGTTGTCTTGAGCCGTGCTCTCTGGGATTTCTCGCCGTACAGTGTGCTTTGCGACACCCTTTTTGTTGATCCCAACTCCCCGGCGAGGTGTTGCAGTGACCATCTCGCTAGGTGCCTCTAGATTCGAGATGTAAGAGGCGGGAAGCGCTCCTTTATTGTGGCCCTGAGGTTCTTCAGATAGGCTACTAGAATCGCTATCAAACGGATCCCACTCGTCAATATTACTTCGCTGGTTTGTGGGTTTTTGTTCCTGTGACATCTCATCATCTGTATCTGAAAAGTAAAACTGTTGCCGCCTTGAATGAACCCTACTCTCCAGATCACTAGCTTCGTCCTCGCTGTCAAAAATTGCTCTGCGCGACGCAAGTGGCTGAGTCATAGATGGAGCCTTCGTCATGGTACGGCCGTGTTGAGCCCCATTCTGTCTGATAGAATGGGGATCGCTGTTGTTTCTTTGCGCGGGAGTATGCCGACGACCAGAATTGTGAAGGCGGCTTTCAGGAGCATGTTGTCGCTCTTCAAACCTAACAGATGGATCTAATTGCGTATCATCGTTTAAGTCAACTAAACGTGTAGGCCGTATTCCAACACTTCGAACTTGAGTTTTGTAATGCATCATCTCGGTAGAGTAGGGATACAATTGTGCAAAGGTTCGTTTTCGCATTCTGCGAGTATTAGCCTCCGAGAGTGACTGAGCAAGCCTAATGCTATCTTCTTCAGTAGCCTGAGGTGCGTCAGTTTGTGAAGGTAAAGATGAAGCTGGCAGGACAGTATTTGATGTCGGATGTTCGTTTTCTTGTTCAGCTAGGCTAGCCGATGGGAAAGATAGAGGTAAGTATGCTGGTGTGTTATTTGATGCAGAAGTTTCGTTTTCATGGATGCTAGGTGTGTCATTAGAGATATCATATAAGGGTCGTGAATGCTGTGATGGATTATTAGAGGTAGAAGTTGTTGGCGCGCCGGGGGAAGACATATCATTGAGGGCTGGAGTATGTTCCAAAAGAGAAGCTTGGGCAGCGTTTCTCTGAATTTCTTGTGCAGATGCGTTGTCCGATAGGCTGATGCCCACAAAGTCGCTTCCTAGCTGGATTGCCGTCTCTTCGTTAGCATTTTCGAGCCTTGTTGCATCAGGCACAAGAAGAGCAATATCTCCACGGGGCTCTCGCGAAGATATGGCTTGACTCTCGGAAAATCCTACTCTATCTTCGGGCCCTTGTGCTTCTTCAGAGGGATCTGCCAAACTGCGCTCTGTTTCATCGGGGAAGGAGGCTTCTTCAATTGGAATAACTAACGGTCTGGGTTCAATATAAGCATTCTCTGTGTTGAGCAAAACTGGCGAGCATACAACATGAGTGCTACCTTGATGTGTGTCCCGGAACGCATAATCTTGTATAGTTCCGTTTTCTGCAGGGATTGCCGAGCTGCTTCTTGAATCAGGGGGTCCCTAAAGATCAAATAAGTGATTCCATTAGCTTTATACGAGGGTATCGTCGCAGCTCCAACTTACGAATATAGTTGAGGACGACAAGATCGGGCTCTCTAAGCTGGAATTGAAAACCGGTATCTAGTCTTGTTAGCAAATTCCAACACAGGGATGTCGAAAGCTTACAGGCTTAGTGGTGGCTTCAAGACTTGGGGAAGGTGGGAGATCAACTTGTGCACGATCGTAGTCACCATGAGATAGCCCATCAAGCATAAGCTCTTCAAGCTCTTCTTCGGAATCAGACACATGATCCAGCTCCATTTTTGTTGAAATGTTGTTCTAGAAGCAAGTAGAAACGTAGGAGCAAAGTGCTGTGGATGTAGCTCTGGGGGCATTGTGGCCGTTATACGAGTTCAGAAATGTGAGAAGCTCATTCAAGGCTGGTCACTGATTTAACAAACAGGCTCCTTGAGATTACAGGTGATTCAAGACAGTGATGGTTCCAGATCAATTGATGTGGCCTAAAATGCGAGTTTGTTAGATTTACTAAAGCATACAAGCTCTGAAAATTATAGATTTGAGAATTCGAAGGCGTAAAAGTGCAGATCGCGTTTTACGACGCGTCAGTGCTAAATTCACGTACCAGTTTAACTTGCTTGACGTGTCGAGTAATTATGTTCAAATGGCTGTCGAGATTCCTTGATAAGTCCTCCTCACCTGGTGTGTCAAATGCAAAATCCAGCGGTATAAAGTCTCAAGAACTTGTTGTGATGTAGAAGACTTGTTGGCAGGTTGGGTTCTGTGGTAGAAACTATTTGAAGTTCGCTTTCCCAAGTAAGCAAATTACGTCTACAGTAAACTTTAGATCTGGGTCTGTTGCCAGTACTACAACCATTCAAGCATTAAACGAAACAAAAAGAAAGACAGAATTTGCAGTATGTACATTTTATTTTCCCTGATCCGCAACTCTCTACTTTGGGATGTTGTTGACGGATTTATGAAAGTACGGCATCAGGCCTGCTGCGCGAGCCCTTCGGATAGCCTTTGCCAAACGCCTTTGGGTCTTGCCGGAGTGACCTAACTGGAAACCTTGGATAATGCGGCCGTTTGTTGTGACGTACTCTGAGAGGGCGTCTGGGGTTTTCCAGAACTCCAGAGGGTCCTGACCGCTTGCGTTGAACAGATCGTATTTCGGTGAGTTGAAGTATTGGGCACGCTCCATCTTGTACTTTGTCATACTGAAATCAAAGGGGTCGTATGTAGTCAACGGCTCGAATTTACGGATCAAAATAGGGTCGATTTCGTTTGTAACGGGGATGGCTTCAATCTGCTGGAGACGAGCCATGTTTTCTTTCATGACGGATTTAGTTCCCTCAGAACGCACCCGTGGTTGGTTTGCATGCTTTGACCAGTCGCCCAAAACATAGTTGTCTTTTTTAGGATGTCCAGACTTGCGTGAGGGCTCTATGAAGAGTTAGTAACCTGTAGCACTCGAATTCCAGTACAAGCACTCACCTGTAGCCTCCTGGCTCATTGTCCGGGCAGTTGAAAACAGCCGACTGGAAAAAGCGTTGCCCAGTCCAGTGGAAATTCGGAAAGAGCTCCGGGATAGTGAGTTAGCCATTTTGTTGATCTGTAGAGGTCCTTAAAGGTGCCAAAGGGTAGTAAAATGAAAGATTTTACAGGTTTGTGATTTGCGGGTGGATGGTGTGCCGGGTAAGTCTCAACTTGGAACATAATTTGGGATGGGAAGTTTACAGATAGTGAGCCAAGGCTTTCCTTTCCAGGCTTATAATATTCTCTCAAGGCCTGAATCTTACACACGCATGTCAAAATAAGTTGGATCAAGTAATCCACTGTTAAATAAAGATGTAATAATAAAAACAATTGATTCAACCCAGGATCGAACTGGGGACGTTCTGCGTGTTAAGCAGATGCCATAACCAACTAGACCATCAAACCAACCATTGAAAATCAATATATACTGTATACCTCGATACTTCTATAATGGATCTAGCCATTTCATAAGAAAAACAGCAAAATGTTGTCATCTCAGATATGACATGAAGATGTACCGCCAAAGGCCCCCAAAGGCGACCTCTTTTGCAGCACGGGATACTTCTCCCACACCAATTACACTACTCTGTTGAAGGGGACGCAAGTCCCCAACAGCATTTCTAAACGTTCAAAATGAAACATTTCTTCTCGCGGCTTTTTGGTACCTCAAGAAAAGAGGTTGTTTTTAAC
>JAJMAH010000227.1:0-16448 GCA_030564925.1 Geotrichum aggregatum
AAAAAAAAAAAAAAAAAAAAAAAAAAAAAAAAAAAAAATTGACTTTCAATGTAATATATTACTATTCCATTATCAATACCCAATAAAAGTTTTTACATACAATAAGTGTGGTGTTGTGGCGCAATGGTTAGCGCATCGGATTTCGGTACACTGAAATCAAATCTTCCGAAGGTTGCAGGTTCGAATCCTGTCAACATCGACCTTACTTTTTTGGTTGGCCGTTGTGTGAATTCAAGCTGTTGTCTTTTTATGATTTGTAATGGTGCATTGAGTAATCAGATTTTCATATCAGATAGGATGTATGAAACAGGAAAAACAACATAAAAAGACACGATTCATCTTTATTTTGAATTGTATACCCTACTTTCCATACATTTGATGCATGGCCTCAATTATTTGAGCCTTTATTTGATACTACCTCAAATTTTGACTAATGATGATCCACGCATATCTAATGGGCTAGTGTCTCTCGAGTATGCCGTGGTTTTTCTGATACGTGATTTAGGACCTGGTTCAGATGTCCAAGTTGGGGATTAGATATAAACCAGTGTCTTAACTTGATATAATACAAGCATTGGTTCAACTGCAGGGAGAGACCCGAGAACAGGATCAGGCCCTGGTTCAGGAACAGGATCATGTTCAACGTGCGTACTTTTCGATGATTATTAGTGAATTATTACGCGTTGCGATCAAGGAAAACTGAATTATGATTGCGAGATGAAACAGAACAAGCGCTAAACTTGAGACCACGATTAACTTTGACAGTGATCATGTAAAAAATGACGTAGACTGGCCTAATCTATCCGGATGTTTGTCCGGACTTTGACGTTGAAAATTGGTCTCACTTTTGTTTATCAATCGCGTCCGACCATATTTTTCTCTGTTTTCTACTTTATTTTTTTCACTAAGTACTTTTGTCTGGAGTCTATTGTATTTTGAAAACATTTTTTTTTAGTTTTCATAGAATCTGTTGATTTGTGTTATATCAAAGTAGGGATGGGTTACTGGAATCAAATATCCAAAAGTGGTTTACGAGTATTCCACAAGAAGACCCGCAAAATTTTACCTTTTACCTACCTGTGAACTGACGCACGAGTATCTAAAGTTTGCGTTGGGAGAGATCTGGCTACTACGGAAAAAAAACGGACTACCTGTCTAATATGCCCTCTGGAGTCCAGACAACGATACAACTATCAGTGATAGCTTTATAGTTCTCAGAAAAGTTATTATAGGAATACAAAAAAGCGAGAAGGACAACATGATAAACTTGAGCCACGAGAAAAAAGTTTAGCTTGAAATCAGCTTTGCTTGTACTCAAGACAAGCGGAAGAACCAAAAGTGATGTTTTTTTTTGTAATGCTGTTATAAGTAAAATAAAAGCTAAAGACCATGACAAGTCCAGGGCATATACACAAAACAGTCTAATAAAGTTTTCAGGAAGCAGATCTTACAAGGCGGAAGGAGCTCGGTGCTCACCTCAGTGCTGACTTCATATAGATTGAATGGAAGACGGCACCTGTTCAAGAAAAAAAAATGGAAGAAGCAATTGGCCCTTATAATGCGTTAACTGTAAATCAACACTACCGTTGAATGTTTAATTCTTTTGAGCGCAATATTTTATTTGCTTTCAATGATTTCATCCTGCTTGAGGAGATTTAATGCTATGATGCCCTATAATTTGCAACGGGTAATAATCATTTTTACCAAGAGACAGGTCATGCGTATCTGACTATTCCCTTTGGAGTAAATGCTCTCGTGAAATTGACAGCGTGCTCTAGACATATCGTATATCTTTTGTTTCTGTCACACATAATCAAATGACTATTAGTGAATCTATTTTCTAGGATTTTGCAGTTAGTCAAGAAATGCTGGTCCAGTAGGATACTCGAAATTAAAGAGGAATAGGATCACATCTGATTATCAACAAAATCAAGGAAGAATCCCAGATCCTTTTGAGATCTTTTGGAATCTGACCCGCATATGTCTAGGGCCTGGAGTTTATGCGTCAAGAACTGAATTTTGCTTGAGGCCATGATTCATGAACAGTACTGACTTTGGGTCTATATTTTATATGATCTGAAAGAAGAAAAAGCTTTGCAGAAACTAAAATCCTCAGGCCATTCAAAATCGATACCTTGTACAGGTACAGGAAGATCAGTATTCCACTAGCTGTACAAATGCTACTCAAGTTCAATCAAAGCGTCCGGGTACTATGAGACACATTAGAGTAGTTTAGATATATTCTGACTGTTCTAGGTTGCTCTAGTAATCCATTGGTTTGGAATGCCAAAAGATAAAGAAAACAGAAAAAAGTGAGAAGAGGGCAAATCCGGAGACAAGATTTCCAAGCGCATAAAGGTATATAATCATTTATATAGACTACGCTGTAAAACGTCATTTAGGAAGCACAGTGGATAACGTCTATAAATTCTGCCGTTAACTTTAAGCGGAAGATAGATCAATGACATGTTCAGGCATTTCTACAAACCCGTAATTTTGTTCTATTCGTGATGTGCCATTTTGTAGCAGGATATTTTTTTCATGGGCCTCATATTCACAAGCATGATGTTTTCTTGATCTAATTTTACTAGTTGTGCTAATTGAGATTTTGATCAAATTAATTCTGAAATGATAAAGGCACTAAAGATCAAGATGTTCAGGATGTTTGAGGTGTAACAAAGGATCAAAATATTATAATTTTCTAGATACTTTTTCTGTCGCAACCATGAGTTTTGTTTCATTAAGCTGTTCGCAATAAATTGGTTCATTTTTTTCCTGACGTAAAAGATCAATGAAAACCTATAAGAGTTAACAGAATTCTAACAAAAATTCATCAAGAGAAATTTTGTCGTTTTTTGCTTACATACATAAAACCTCAAATGATTGACAAAGCTCAAACACACGAGATCTACTTCACCAACTTCTCTTAAGTAAAATTGCAAGACGAGTACAGTCAAGCCTCAAGCTGACAAGAGGCAATTGGCCCAACAATTTTGTTGAGTTGATGAAGGCTCAAAGCTATTTGAGTATAAGATGCTAGATCGTTATATTGAGTGCTGGCAATGCTTAGTATCTATTGTCTTACTAGATTGACTAACAATGAGTAGAACAGCCTCCAAGTTTTAACCCACACTTTACAGCCAACACTTATTTTTCTTTCATGTACAGAACTAATAGCACAAGCAGCTCCATTAATATTTATCGAACAGATCTAGCAACTAATGACGACTCCGTGACTGTTCTCCCTTATGCGACCCTTCCCCCCACATGGGACCAATACAAGTGGGCTGCTAACAAAGCAATGCAGAGCTCACGCGCACAATCACATCTCTTCGTAAGTCATTGCACTATAATGGCCAATTTGGACAAAAACTCAGTGTCGTCTAACTCTTCTGAGCTACTGAGATCTACTCTCTCTTAGCACTCAAAACTAGCCTATTCTCACTTCATCATCAGTCCTAAAATGTACGTATTCAACTAACCAGTCCCGGATGTTACAAGGCTAAACGCCACAGTCAGACCAGACACTAACAACTCAGTGGTATATTACAGCAGTAAAAGCATAACAAGTCCTTATAAACCTTTATTTTTCGATTTTTGTATTTTGACGCTTCGTAATACGAAGTCAACACAGAGGTGCTTGTGGATTGTTGACTGGACATTAACATACCACAAACTATTTTCTGAAGAGACTGTTGCAAGAAAGTCAGATCCGCTTTGAGTTTTATTACGCTATTTTTCGGTTCTTTTGTTAGCGTCCAAGTTCAAGAAGAAATTATTACATAGAAATTATTGATGAGCATCAGTAGTTGAGCTCAGTTTTGATTGGGATACCTTGTTAGGATAAGCGCAAATTAAATGCGATTTACTGCCATAGACCATAAGATTTTTGATACATGAGTGTGATGTAGCAAAAACGGATTAACTTCAAAAAGATTGCGCCTTACGAATATGTCTCCGAAAGCCGTCTGTTGCTCGAACAAAAAACCATTTAAAGAGTGCTAAGCACACTTTCTTCCATTTTTTGAACTGTTTGTCTGTAATACTGGACGCCTCCTTTATTTTCGTCTTGTTGGTTTGGTGTGATAGACTGTGCGAAGCCTCACATTTAGACGTTGGCCCTGCCAAAAAATATTTGGTATGCTTTTGATTCTCACATGATAACGACCGTGCGTAGAACAACAGGCTTGTATTGTGAAAAACTCACATCCGATGACTGATTTCAAAATCATGGAATCTTCACCTCATAGAAGTAAACTCAATATTTTCTCGGTCGCAATCAACCTAAAATTTGTCACACGCCATAAATCTCACTCAAGATGGTAACTGATAAAAGCAGTACATAATATGTAGCTGTAACAATTAGCCCAAAGTGATAGTGATAGTCGGCAGCCTACTTAGAGCTCCAATAAAGCAAGATGGACTAGCGTAAATCACTTGCTGTCTTTTTCACCTAAATGAGAAGAGAAAGCAATCAAATACTTCTATCAGCCTTTTTATGTGAAGCAAACTCTGACCAAAAAAGATCAGAGCTTTGTACCAATGCCCAGTCAACACTCTTATCAAACGAGCACTCATTCAACATGCTTGGGGTTCTACGCTTGCACATAGTAAATCAGCTTTTTGCAAGGTTTTTTACGATTGCTCTGATATAGCTAAATACCACATATCGCGCTGAAATGATGTATGCGCAATACACGAGCATGGTTGAATATGCGTTTTAGTGTATATTTTAGAAAAGGAGTGGCACCGCAGATGCGACTTTAGAATCACTCAATTCTGAGAAGTCATGGCTTGTTTGGCGCCGCTTTTGGAATTTGTCTAATTTGAAGTAATTGGAAACTAACTGTATGATAATTGCTTCGTGGGTATCTACTTTGGCTACGTCTCGAGTTCTACGTGATACAGAGCCTCTTTGTATTAATGTACAGATCACCATGAGCATTTTTCAAAGCGTCTATCTCGTTACAAGTTAGTTTTGAGGGTTCTTTTTAGTTCTTAGCAAATTCGCTTTCAAGATCTTGAATTTGTTTTTGTGATCAAGTTAACACGATCTATTGGCAATGTTGAGAGATAGTTAACTATCGGACGCACTAAAATATTTTGGTTAAGAACTTGACAAGCATTCGCGCAAAAAATTAGTTTCAGCAACCATGAATCAGGATCTAGTTGATTCGCCATATTTACCCCAAACAGTTCTAACCCTTATTTGTTGCTTGCAAAACTTCAAAATTAGTTTACTTCGATGTCAATACAATGTGATATTCCTGCATCTCTTCTGCCGGCTTTCCACATACCTCGACTACAAAATGATGTCCTTAGAAACAAAGAACAGAAATTTCAATTACATGACAGCATAATAGAACTCTAACATAGGCTACAAAGGCGACATTGATTTTTATTATTTTAAAAATAACTATGTCTACTTTCCCAACTTGACAAAATTGTGACCATGATCATGGCAGCATAGAAGTCCGTATATTTTGCAGCTTCCGACAATTGAACGCTCGAAGTCCTATGTTCTTAGCGTTTGCCAGTGTTGCAGACCTGAGCACAAATGTATCTTGCCTTAATCAAATAGTCTAAAAAGCCTTTAAATACTGAGAAGAACTTGAGCTCACAAGAGTGCAACGATGTTTCTTTTTGATAGACAAGCTGGAATCCTAGCCTGTGCTAGATTGTTTATCGAGTTAACACATCTTGTGTTGAAGGGTAGAAACACGAAAATCCTGGGCCATGGCTATAGGCTATACCCAGTCACGCTCTCAAGTTTTGGGCCATCCAATGCTATAGTTCAGCACTATTAAGCTTAAACACTATTTAACGTAACTTTGCTAGAGCCTGAGACATTTTTTTTCATTTTTTTATTAGGCAATAGCTCTGAGCGTTCTGATGATACTTGCTTTTTGCAACCAGCGAATTTGTGTAACATGGGGTCACAAAGGTTTTTGATAAAGGCGGAGAAACCGACAAAGCATCACTCTTTTCTAGTCCGCATATCCTCATTATTATGGGCTCTATTCAACTGAATTTTTATAAACTGAGTGGACTACCTGTGTATATAGATATACCAAGCCAGAAGAGCTAACGGTCCAAATTATTTATTGAGCGGCAAGTAACTGCTTTGCCTGCCAATAGTTATTTCTTGCAGTACGAGCAACTTTTTGAGGTAGAAAATTTGAGATGAGTGACGCTACTGATAATCTATTGTAGAGTCTGTATCCTTAGTTGAGTGACAGACAATCGATGAGTGCCAGATACTTATGGGCTTGAAGCTAGCAAGAGCCGCCTTTCACAATATCTTAAATTGATAAGAGTCAATTCTACTAACCAAATAAGGTATGCTGCATGTTGAAGATTGGGATTCCAGCATATTAACTTACATATGTAACTAATCAAGGCGACGCTATGATAGCTAGAGTACCCATAAAAAAAGTAGCGCTAAATCAAACCTGAATATACAGCTTCCAGTCAGAGAGATCTGATTTATGTATCAGTATGAAAAACCAGTGAAGGTTTTAACTTGAGCATAGATCTCAATGAGCGCCTAATGCGTTTTAATTTGGAGATACTCAACATCTGGCTTTAACTCATGCAAAGCACCTGTATAGTTGTCCAATGCTAGATGCCAAATATCTCGGCAACACAAAGCTGAGTATTTCAAAATAGGTTCCACTTTCTCAAAATATCCTTTGAGGGCTCTTGCAGTGTCTTTGAGATGCTGACGCTAATTTGAAGTCCTATTTTGGGCAAAGCTGCTTCACTGGAATATTTCTCAGTGCAGAACTATAAACAAGCTAAAGTACTCTGAAGGAACATTGAATTCTGGTATGCTAAATGCCTAGAGATAGACTGTGCTCTTGTACAAGCAATATAGAAATCCTAAACAACAAAGCCTATGTTTTTCGCAGAACATTTGCTAAAGTAGCTTAGAGAAATAAAACACAAAACTTGTGTTGCAAGTCTGTATGTTGAAGAAGTAAGCTAGGCCAAAAGTCCATACGTATTTTGTAAGGAGCTACTGCTGAAATAGTCATGAGCATTCAAGCAGCTAACAAGATTTGTTATAAGCCTATAATTCTAAAAAGGGTAATCTTGGAAGACCTTGCTTACAGCTAGATGCTGGCAGAGTTTTGTTTGGAGTTGAGCAGATAAAACCGAAGAGAGATAAATTTTCATTGCTGAGAAGGTACGCTCATTGTCCTGAATTAGCCTGGTTGGCCAAAGCTTTAAACAACACTGCTATACACACCAGTTTGATATATCAAGCTACTTTTTTATTGATCATTTAAGCGTCTTCATAGCAGTTCATTGCAAGTACTATTTTGATAACATAATAGAATTTGCTTACTAGGCCCCCGGCGGTGATTTGTTATTCAGCTATAATTCATACTTTCATTCAGTGCATCACCAATGTTAAGGTGCGCTGGCTTAGCAATTCCATTCGTGAGGCCCATTGGCTGTGTGGGTTTGAAAGATCTGGAGGTTATAGCCATATGAAAATTTGCGAAACAATCGTTTTTTTATCTAAAGAATTGTGAGTGCTGCTGAAAATAAATTAAGTTTTTCTGAACACAAGTAAAGCTGGGAACTCCGGTGGATTAATTGTGAAAACTGGAGACTTTAGTACGTTACATCTCGTAAGCAGTTAGCAAAGTCTTTGCCATAATCGGTTCTCTTAATTTCCATATAGAGAGAATGTTCATAAAGATTGCTAAGTTTTTAGAAACAAATGCCGCTGGTGGATGAATGAAAATATTTCCACAACAGAGAAAAGCGCTTGAATAATTCTGCTATGAGTTGCAGCACCCTCTTTTGAATCTGACTGTTTTGTACCAAACTATGATTGTCCTAAATAGCGTATGCTACAAATCTTACCATGTTTGTCAAAACCGTAATCTGGACTACATGTATGATTCAACACATTTATTAATGGCAACGCTAGCCAAAAGTTTATGAGATTTGAAATAGTTCTAAAATTCATGATACCAGTTAGACGAGCTATTAAGGCCATGAATGCAAGCAACAAACATTGAACTTTTTATAGCACAATTCAACCAACAGTCTATGAGTTGTTGCAATAATACCCAAGCCTGAAAAAAAATGGGCTACAAGATATAACAGTTTTTTGTCTGCGAACACCCCGTTTACTGAAGGTCAAGAAAACATCGGATGAATGCAGTAAAGCTCTAACTTTCTTTTTACTGCAGTCTCATCACAGAAGAGCAAAAAGCTTGCAAACCCCAAAAACTACAAGAGATAGCTATGATCAAAAAAGAAGATTCCATCGTGAAACTGGAGACAAACCTTCAAAAAAAAAGGAACGTCAACATAATAAACAATGGTGAGTAGTAAATCATCACATCCACAGCTAAGAATTTGAGGAAATAACGCTGGCTTCCAGCCCACTAATACTAATTGACAGATGTGGTGCAGCGGAAAATCTCATGAAGCCTTTTCAAGGTTTTTGATCAATCAACAACATGTGGGAAATGACCTTAACCTATTTAAGCCGTTAGGGGTAGCTGTGGTTTTTCATATATTTGTCTAAATTTTTGGTGAATTACCCATAGGTTGATGGAAAATTTCTCAATAGTCTAGTTTTTGACTAACTCACTAAAAATTGTTGCCAATGAATGAAGTCTGGTCATGGTAGGCCTTTCCAATCGATTGTACGTACATGTGTTGCATAAACTTATACCAGCCTTTTTACAAAGAAAATTTCCAAACTATTGTCAGCTAACATTCTTTCAACTTGCAGGGCTTTTAATAATTTTGTGAAGTAAAAGCTAATGCAAATGCCCATTTTTGCACCGAATAGTAGTGAAAAAAAAAAAGAAGCTAGGTATTTCTTCTAGGCTACAGTACACTTATATCTCAAGTTTTTTAAGAGTCTTTGAGCAAATTCAACGCTACGTCGAAGGGAAACTTCATGGTGTAACATTGCTGTTGTACCGGCAAGCGGGCTGTGTCTACCAGCAGAAGCATTTGCACTTATGAAGAGGTTAAATCTGATCCAATACCAGTTCAAGCTATTCTACCTTTTTGATGCTTTGAGTAAGCCTATGCTCTTACTGTAGATACGTTTTCTTCTATATTGGAAGAGTTGAAGGCACTAAACTCAAGAGCTAGCAAAATATTGCTGAAAAAAAAAGGCTTTCGTGTCGTAACGGTGCAACTTATCAAACACTCAAGGCTTTCCTGAATGTGCAGCACTCTCAAGTTTTATGATATATATACCGATGGATATTAACACTTCACGAGAAAAATTGCCAGAGGCCTCGATTGTTCATAAAACGTAAGGACACAATGACCACAAATCAATTGCTGTTAAAGCAAATTGTGTGCAACGCACGAGTCTTTGTCGAGTCAAAAAATGATTTTGTTCACTAAGTAGTTGTAACTCAACTTGTGGGTGAGCGAATGCTTTATCAATCTAAACAAAATTGTAAGAAACGATCTCTCCCATATTAGCTATATTCAATGATTTACAGCAACAGGAGTTTTGCCACCAAAATTTGTTAAGCCGGGTGGCTGTCAACTGATAGCTCACCAAGCCTCATATACTTGCCCTTTTTTTGCACTGCAGCCTCAAGTCTCAAAATTGTATTACTGCCAGACTGTAAATATAATTTTGAAGCTCCCAGCTATTGTGAAATATCAAGCAACTGATAGACTCTTGCTTGCTGATACTGCGCCTGATAGATTTGTGAAATACGACTCAATCACATTGCGTAGCTCTAGGCTTCTGACAAGTGGACTGGGTAGACTACAAACGAAGGTTTGGATCATGGGGTATAAATTTAGACACACACATTTAGCTGCAACATTTCATAGTGCCTGATAGCGCCTGCCATATCAATCTCAATCTTAATTGCAAAAAGCGGCCAAATGACTTGCTGAACTCAGTTTTGATTAAGCTGTAGGTTGTAGTCAAGAAAGACTCTGAATATATCATGATTTACAAGTGCAATCAACGCTTTTACAAGTAGAGCATATATAAGTTTGACGAGCAACTCTTCAAAGTTCAAATTAGCAGGCCAATATTCACTAACTTGGAATTTAGTTTTAAGGGGGTTGTGCCTTAGCGGCAGTGAGTGGACTAGTCGGTAAGACATAAACATCGAGATTTCACAACTATTGAATAGCTCTTTTTTCAGTGTCAATTTCATGAAAGAGTGGTTGTGAGCCATTCTGTCACAAAAGGCCCACTTATATATGAGCAAGAGTACCAAGACATCGATGGTTGAGGCGAGCCACAAGCAATAAAATAAAGATATTTAGAAAAGCATTTGTGGCCGGCTGTGGCCCAGCAGTGGCCATTTGATGTAGCTATGAAATGTTGCAGATTTACTATTGAGACTTCTTTCTTGTGCAGGCATCACTAATAAGCATGCTTCTTTAGACCAGCCGTTATGGGTTTGAATCAAATTGTGTCTCAAACATTGCACACATTGGCTTGCACTTGATAGATTTACCATACAGGCGGCAAACTTCACTTTCTATAACGGACGGAAGACCAGGCCTGCCCCCCTGCTATTCTTCTAGACATCTATTAGACTATAGTAGAGAAAATAGTTTTGACATGCTATGCAAAGCTAGAAAGGAGAAGGAGAATCTAAAGTATTTTATGCTCAACGAGGGACATGGCTTGTCAGGGAAATGAAATTCTTTGTAACAATTGAACTGAGCCCATTCGTGGGAAGGCAAATTGGGGAGCACATTAAAGATCTCAATCATACAATATTAGGTTATGACGGTTGCATTTGGAGGCAAGGTGTGTTGCTCTCGAACCTTTCAAAAAACAGTTTGCAATTAATGAGAGCATTTTTATCTCGAGAATCTTGAAAGCTAGAGGTCGCGGCTTAAGATCAAGATTATAAGTGTCATGTCTAGAAGAGAGACAAAAATATCACAGTTAGAGTTTGAAAAGGGTGCCTGATGTAAACAGTCGCTGTACTACGGGTTCAACCGCTCAGGAACAAATTTGCAGGCTGAGATGTAGAAGCTTGTCAGTAGCCTTGGGCCCCTGAATCAACATGCAAGTACACAGAGCTTTTGTGCTTAGAAAACAAACACGAAAGTCATAGATATAATATAGGTTAAGCGGCACCTGCCGCCCACACACCGAGGTTATTTGCCATAGTTGCTCAGCAGTACTTTGGGGTCTGTACCGAAACTGTAAGGTGATTCGCGCGAGGCAAGTATACGACCTACATTGGAGGCGACCTACAAGCTTCTAACTTTTCAGAGTTGATCATGATATCAGTATTGTGATTCGTAGAGTTGAATTAGACAATAGCAATTTCTACCAGCGATGCCATACGGAACACCTGAGAGTCATGAGTGAAGCCACCAAGCGTTCAATTCCACATGACCATCAGATAGTTTTCAGTACTATGGCAACTGAGTACTTTTATTCAAGTACACGGTAATCTCTATTTGCTCAACACTGTAAGTATATATGAGATGCTCGAGTTGTAGGAGGTCAAAACCTGTTAGATTTGTCTACTGGAAGCGACACTAAGTCATTATACGTAAGCTACAGCGTTCACTTCTAAGAAGTTCTACTGCCCAATATACAAAGGTTTCTTGCGCGGGTGATATTTAGCAACAAGCTTTCAGTTAATTTTGAATCATTAAACCTTTTGTGGTAATACTACTGAAAATTCAGATGCGCAAGCATGATGAGACTCCTATCATGTAGCATCAAAGTTCTCAAACTTAGGCGTTGACAAGACCCCACTGTACTATATTGACTGTGGAGTACAAAAGGTATTAGAAAGCGTTTATGAGCTTGTGCCTAAGCAGATACAAGTAATGGGATCTCAGTAGACTCAATACGGAGGTGGCGGCCAGCGGATATCCTCTAGCGCCAGTGTAGACTGTGCTTTGTGGCGCGCTTAAGGCCATGCCATTTGAACCTTAACTTTTAAGTTCTTCTCCAGTCACAATTCACAGTAGCACAAAAGTTTAACATCTATTTTGCTAAAAGCATTGAAGCATTACTCTGAAATCGCTTTTATCGATTGTGCTTCTGTAGAAGAATCAGAGAGCTCAAATATAAATAGAATAAGCTTGGACTTTGTTAGTCTAGACTAGGCTTGGTCTACGAAGAGCTTGAATAGGACTGGATGTATGATCCACACTTGGAGCCCACAGTTCAAGATCCATCCAGAAAATAAATAAATAAACACAGCATGGAACGCAAAAACAAAACTGGTAGTAATTCTTGAACTGCAGGACCTATTTATACCTTTCATAACAGCGAAAAATTTAGCACGAGTAAAAACGAAAGCCTGCACATTTCGTGAAAGATGGAGGTTGTTTTGTCAGCAAAGTAAAGTATACTGAAGATGGCTCACTTAGTGCACAGAAGCTGCACAACGTTTTACCCGCGGTTTTATGGAGCACAATGAGATTCGGCCTCCATTGCAAGTTAACATCCAGGGATAGCCTGTACATTAGTTGTTGTGACACTTCGAAATGCAGCAAATCTCCTTACCTGACAGGAGAAAAGGGGAGTCACCGTGCTTTCTCGTTTTCAAAACCTACGGCTAAAGTTCCGCGCAGTATTTGAAAACTTAAATAGATCAATGGGCCATGGAATCACAATCAGGCAAAGATTTGTTTTGGGTGTTACTTAGTTGATCGAGAAGCATTGATATCACGACTCCTAGTGCTAAATGTAAACAAACACCTGGAAAATTTTCAGCTAGCCAACCTTCAATTAAAAGCATGTTTAGAACATTCTAAAATTACTAGGTTATCAAATTGGGAGCCAATACTGATTCCAAGAGAGAAGTAATAAGCGAGTTTGAATCAAAAGAGTGCAAAACTATTGGGCCCAGTTGAGCGAAAAACTTTTGATCAATCGCCCACACACTGGCATACAGTGAATTCAACTACTTCAATTTTTCAGTGCTTAGTCATATTTTGAGTACCAGTTAATTGGGCCCTTGGTATTAGCAGCGCGATCTCGAAGATACGAGGTATTTGAATCACATAGACCGAGGTTGTTAAATGTCTCAATATGATTGATCTATACAACTTTTTTGATTTGAAAAACAATTGATCGAGCATGAATTCAAATTTGAGGGCCTCAGTAACTCTAGTCATTTGGATTTAAGACTTAATATATCGAACACTTGGACCTTTCACGTTCTACACAAAAAGACAAGTTTTAACCCCAGATTTTTGTAAAGAATGATAGAGCTAGAATTGAGCTTCCTAGCAGGCCTGAACTATTAGCTTTCAGTCTAAAATGGTGCTTTTTTTTTGAGTGCTTCATCTCCATGCCCTCATTGTAGATGCACTATAAATGTTTCTCGAGGGTGTTCCAAAACTTTATATTTAAACTAGCCGCTAGTGTGCCCATCTTTTGAAGTGCGCACTATGCGTATGCTCTATATGCAAGCTAACTGCAGGTCTGCACTTAAACGTTAGGGTTTTACCGTTGGAAGCCTGCGATGAGCACACTAGTCCTTAATAGGCAATATATAAGCAAAAGACACGTGCTCCCTATTTATAGAGAAGTGCACAGCAGTGTAAGGCCTAGCGAAGCTAATACTACTGCAAAATATATCTAGTCTATAGCTTAGAGGTCTTGAAGTACACGCACCACCATTGAATGACATCCCAAAACTAACTTGTAATGCGCCCTCTTATCCAAGCCAAAACTTATGAAATCTTGGACTAGGGCTGTCGTTCCTTCATACTATGACAGCTAGACTACCCGCTAATCGAAGTGTTTCGAGCACTGACGACCTACGAGACCCCACACAGCACGCCCTCAAGTCTACTCTGGTTGAATTGTGAGCCAATGGTCACTTAGTAACACACATATCTAGTATTTCTACCCAAAATTCGTGTCGTCTAATTTTAGTACTGTGAGGGCGTATTGATACTGATATGAGGTGGTTGAAAAAATAACGACTGGATAGTTTGCGATGAGTTCGCTTTCAGAAAAAACCTTTTTCAAATTCAAACTTAGTTATTATGAAAACGCTGGCTCTGTAGAGTTAGCTTACTACTTCGTCTGTATCTCAGATTATGAGCTATCTCATATGTTGAAAGCTTGGAATAGATCCCTAGATGCCCACCAGTGTACGTAGTCCAGTTCATACAATTCATACTGTAGATTAGACTATGAGCTTTTCTAAGCATACTAAACCCTGTACTGCTTAAATTATGGGTTTTCTCTCACGCTTTTGAGAATAGATTTAGCAGTCAATCCGGCCTCCTAATTATAAGAGGCCTAAGTCAGGTTCGCATAAGAGCGAACGGAAAGTAAACACATCTCATGAGGTTTTCATGGAGCTCAAGGTCGGGCAATTTTTCAAACATTTAGGTGTATCACTAACATAACATAGTATTAGGCAAGGTAACTTAACTTTCAAGCTTCACTTCATGAATTGACCGTCAAATACTCGCGAGTCGCGAATCGAACGCGTCATGCATTGTAATATAACTGTAATGCACGGACGACATACACGACAATTAAGGATGCGCATAGAAAAATGACGGTCCAGTAAAGTTGGTAAAGGAGACTCTAGGGATTCTTTCGAGCCATTTTGAAAATTTTATGCCTTTGACATAGTATATCACACCGCAAGACTCAAGCACTTATGTAGGGCTGGACGCAGAAGCTTATTCCATTGGTGCTGGTTCTAGTAAAATCCATGAGATAGTACTAAGCATACGCTGTAGGTGGTTGACTCAAAAATTTTGAAGCTCAGAAAATGATCATGATTCATTACATTCAAGCTTTCTCCTAGAATGGAAATTTGCAAGAAGAGCGTGCGGCGGGAATACTGCATAGCTATATGGATCACAAATCCACTTCGGAAACGACTGCGGGGAGAAAAACAAAAATAAACACAGAGAAGTAAGTGCAGGTAATTCGAAAAAAAAGACGGCGGGCCTGTGCCTTGCTGCTGGCGCTCGAGATGGGGCCCCATTGTAATCATGAGTTGGAGTCCAATGTGTTGAACTGTGTTCAAACATGTTCAATGTTTAGGAACGAGGATAACACGTTTGACAGCCGTCTCAGACTTTGACCAGCACGACCATGTCAACACATTTCATATTTTGAATGCAACCCTGAATCAGCAATTAAGAATTTCGCGTACAGCTGTATGCCTGCCTTTAGCGAAAGCTAAGCACTGAAATCAAATAATATACAGGAAAAGCACAAGAAAAAAGAAGGAGTTGTAGAGTGCATCGCATGCTTTTGCAGATGGTATACACTCTTTGAACTTTACGCGTAATGAGTGGAATAAACTATGTTTTTTTCTTAAAGACAAAATCCTAAACATCATATCCTTGCATAAATTTCTTTTTTCCTCTTGAACTAGTTTTGAGATCTCAAAAATGCCATATTGCAAGGCCATCTCCAGTTCACGTATTCCCTACACTGGTGGAACTACCGCTGGATCTTTTGTGAAATAACTCAACATGATCCTTTTTATAGATGCTGTCTCAGTCTATCCTTTGGACTTCTTTTCGAATATAAAAGATAGAAGTTGCTGTAGTTATTCCGTCCTTTTTTCAAATCCTTCAACTCGCTTCTCAAGTTCTAATATCATATCACCTATTCGCTAAATCCAAAATCTTTGCTAAACTTGTTACAGCTATTACGGCTCAGAAAAACATTAGTACTTTCGCTACTCAATCATCTATCTTCCACAAATCTCTAATATGAGGTTCAGCTTTGCTCTCCTAATTCCTGGAGTCCTCGCAGGGCCTATGCTCTTCAAGAGAGAGAGTGGCCTAAACTCTGGCCCTCTTTTTCTCAACACTAGCTCAACACCTTCGATTACTGCATCTCCCACAATTGCTGGAGAGTTTACTGTCATTTCTGGCTCAACATATCCTCTAACTAGTTTCACATCTACCGACTCTAATGGAAATCCTCACACTATTACTGAAATTTGCACTCCATGCATGCAATCTAATTCAATTTCTGCCTCTGTTACTTCTGCTTTATCAAGTACAGCAGAAAGCACAGAATCTACTTTGAATTCAAGTAAGTATACACTTCGTTACGCTATGCCATGATCCGAGAATTGAAAAAAACTAACCTCCCAACTAGTCTGCACAACCTGTCTGACATCCACATCTACTGGCCTAACTACTTACACATCCTCTGGCATTGTTGTCACTGAGCCTTGCACGAGCACCGTTGTGATCACCCCCACAGGAGGAACCGTCTCTGCTACTACAACCGAATCTGGCTCTGTTGTTACCTCTACTGCACCTGCCACCACTCATTTATCAACCGTTGTCACTAGTGGCAGCACAGTTGTTCAAACATCAGTTGAATCTGGAAGCACAGTCGTCACTGAGGTGTGCCACTCTTGTCAGACCTCCATCTCTACTGGCCTAACTACTTACACATCCTCTGGCATTGTTGTCACTGAGCCTTGCACAAGCACCATTGTGATCAC